>JAAEAF010007630.1:0-70066 GCA_011037195.1 Triatoma infestans | reverse complement strand
TTTGTTATGTTTTGAAGATTATTAGTTTTTTTTTTTTATGCCTTGAAAAAGACAATATATTTGTCGAAACGTTGGCAAGAATTTAAGTTTTCTTATTTTTTAAAAAGACCGAATCTCACAAACCTTTTCCTTCATATAAGAACGGTCGAGAAGAATCTTCCATAATCTATCTATCTCTCTATCAAACTATTCTTCAAAATGGACATTGAAAAATTTGGTATGGATATTGTGAAATTCTGTACAAAGTTTTTGGATATTTAAGCTAGATTAAAAATTAATATTTAAAAGCAATATATTAGTGGGATTACCTGCAACAGATGATAATTTATCTGAAAGTATTTGAAGCCGCGCTACAATTTTTGACCATGGATATAGACCGGTGATCACTATATAGAAACGAGGATTTTGGTAAGTAGGTCTGCAAAAAATAATATATTTAACCATGGGGAGTGAAGAACTTCGTAAGCTAGTAAAGTTTTTACAAAATGCAAAACTTCAACTTGTTGTTTTTTTTTTTGTTTTTTTTTACTTTCCCTAGGATAAGAGGAAGTGTTGCAATCTTGTCAAATTTTCACCGGAAATAGATGGTTTGAGGTCACCAGAGTCCGAGAAAGTGGTTTTTCGAAAATACGAAAAATCACAGCAAGTTCAAAACTTGACATACCGTTTTGATATCACAGTGGGATCTGATATAAAGTTATCTATCAAAATTTCTCAAACTGGAAGTAATCAACTTTTACCGATTTGATTTTTCAATTTTTTTTCAACGATTTTCTCAAAAACGTTTCCCCGACAATTTATAAATTATTCCAATTAAGTGATAGTACTTTTATTTATAACATTTCTCCGGAAAAATTCATTAAAATGGACTTTTGATGGAAGGGGGGAGGTTATGTTTATCTCTAAAGTGATATTTTAGCTTAGTTTACGTTTTCTTTGTCTAAATAATATTAGTTACAATTTTATTCGTTGCCAAACAAGTTGTTGAGTTGTTTCGAGTTTGAAACAAAAACGATTGGCCGGAGATTCGTTTTTATTCAATAGTTTTTCAATTTTTTGCGATTTTCTCCAGAAACACATCAACGGAGTCAGTCAGGTATCATTAGTCAAGCAATATACGCTCAGGAAAAATATACCCATGTTCAATCGATAGACAAAATATTTTTACTTTATTAATTCCATGTAGTGAGTCCTTATTATGGCGTAGTCCATCGGGGGCCAAAAAATTTACATCAACTATAATATTATTTCAAAGACAAAATTATATCTGGTATTTTATCCATCGTAGTATGCATGCTTATATTTCTTCCTGACTGGTTTCGGATTTTCATCCATCGTCAGAGCAAATTCACACAAGTTCGTATAGAGAGTTCACTTCAACTTAATATTTCTGTTAACACTCACACTTGTTGGTTACACGTTACATGGTTACTTGTTGAACCAACAAGTGTGAGTGTAACAGAAACATTACGTGTAACATGAACTCTCTATACGAACTTGGTGAATTTGCTCTGACGATGGATGAAAATCTGAAACATAATCAATATGCATGCTACGATGGATAAAATACCAGATGTTATCCAGCATTGCGGACCCATCCACATATTCAACAAAGTATATTATTAGTTCACTTAAAGTTTTTATTCATGTAATTTATTTGAAAATGTGGTAAATGAGAAATAGCATATTAGCAAAGAGCGGATACGAATTAAAAACCGCCTACATCTTATAAACATACCAAACAGACAGCCACACAAACACACCCACATACACACAAAGCAAAAATGTAATTAGAATTTAATGTTTAAATGTAATTAAAAATTTAAATGGGCAAATTGTCATAAATTTGTGTTTTTTTTTGTTTTGTTTTTTATTGCAGCTGGATTATACGTACATTGTGCAAACCCCAAGGAATAAAATAAAAACCAGACAGATAGAGGCACCAAGTTAGGTGAAATGACTGCCAGCAAAATTGTAATTTAAGTTTTAATTGGACAAAAACATTTATATAGAATAGTAAAAAGGGAAATTTATATTAAACCTGATTTCTGAAACATATTAAACAATACACTCTCATATCCTTCTTCTTTTTTTATCCCAGATTTCTTGCAATTTTCCTAAAACTTTGGCTAGTTTTAATTTAAAAAATGAATTTGATTTGGACACCATAATTGTTATGGTGTCCAACCAGAATAATTTAAGATAATATATTTAATAGATCTATTAACCTGATTCTCATAAGGGGTGTAACGGCAAGAGTGAGAACACAAGCCCGACCGAGAGAAAACAGACTCTCTCTGGTACTCTCTGACTTAAGCAGGCTAGAGTGGGAGGAACCTGTATATAAGCGAGCAAGAGACCTAAAGATCGATCACATTCAACCATATACATCGCATCGTGTCATAACTCTACTCTCTACCTTTATTCTATAAAATCATTACAAGTCCAGTGCAGTTTGTGTAAACTTAGAGTTATATTATAACAGTGTCTTCATATCTCGTCTACTTAATCAATCCAAATTTCTCTCCTCATCAACTCCATTATAGAGGCTATAATGTAATTATAGCGGTCGTCGACGGAAAGCCGCTGGCTTTATGATATTCTTAGTGATTTTAGCAATGAATGAATAGTTAGCTTTACTGAAGATGTCTGTCAATTGATATCAGCTCATTTACTTGTTAAATGGTGCGATGTAGTGTACATTTCTAAATATATAGATAATACATGGAAGATTTATTAAAAAAAAAACAATCTGCCCAGAAGCAAAGCGTTTGCGTGATTTAGATTGGCAACGTTTACAGCAACAGGGCACGATTATCTCCGGACCAATTTGCACCATATTGGTGTGGTGTTGATCAACCGGATTGTTGCTTATGCGGAAATGGGAGTCTCTATGACAGGTAAACCATTTGTTCGAATCACAGAAGACCTACAAAGATGTGCCTAAGACAAACAGTCTAGACAGGCACGTCAAGACTTATAATTTTATCTGGTATTTTATCCGTCATAGCATACATATTGATTATGTTTCACTATGTATATATGTGGCATATATACCACCAACAAGTGTGAGTGTAACAGAAACATTACGTTGAAGTGAATACTCTACACGAACTTGGTGAATTTCCTCTGACGATGGATGAAAACCCGAAACCGGTCAGAAACATCATCAATATACATGTTACGACGGATAAAATACCAGGTGTTATCCAACATTGCGAAACCACCCACATTTTAAACTTATAATAATTTTAATTCGAAAACTGATTGGACTGTTCGGAGTCGAATGGCTGAACGCCAGTAAATTGGCATTAAAAAAAAAAAGCTTAATTTTTCTAGAAATGTCATATTCAATTTCCAGTTTCCCGCCATTTTCTCAAAAAAAGAAATGTTATATTAGGTTTCCTGCCACTTAGTATTTGCTTAGTTCGTATTCTTAATAATATACAACGTATCCCAATATTAGAGTAATTTTTTTCCCCTTTATCTCAGCATGCGTAGATGTAGACCAGTTTCTTGAGATGTACATATCTCTTAAAAATAGTTACATTAGCATTTAATAAAGCAAACTTAACAGAAGTCACATACATACCTAGTTATAATTGACATTTTTTTTTTTTTTAAACTTAAGATTTTTACTAAATGTATATTTGTTTTCAATTTTTTTAATCAGTTTTATTAAATTTAATAAAATGACTTTTTTGAAGAAGTTAAATAAAACTTTGCTCACCCAAAAAATTCTTTTCTCAAAAAAAAAAAACAGTTTCAAAGAAAAGTTATAGGTCTTACGGAAAACGCACTCACTACCCGGTCAGCTGATTTTCTTCGAACTTGAAAGTTTATCAACATAGTTTGTTAATGTTAATATTATTTAGATGATAGTATTGTAATAATAAATTAAAATAGCACTTAAGTGAGAAGACAGAAAGGAAACATGCCGGTTTAAAGTATTTTCTATTTGTAAACGAATTTGCAAGAAACATTGCTAGCTGTATATAAACTTGTGTCGTTATTTACAGTGATTTTTACTATAGTGTCATTTATTATGTGTATCGATATAATTGATAAAATAATTTCCGTTAATAAAGAGGAACCAAGCCAACTCATCATCTAAAAGTGGTTTATCATTGTTAATTTAATATTAATGTAAATTTAATCTTAAATCTAAATACAGTGAACTAGTGATAATCACACTTCTCAATGTAAATTAGCCAATCAATTATTAAGCTATTATCTTCATCAATGAAAGTTCTTATGTATTTGTTCCCATTTCCATAGATAGTATCGCACATGCCACTATATTAAAGGCTTACTTGACAGAATTAAACTGTTTGTTTATTTTGCACAATATTTATCCATTTTTTTTTAAATTACTTCCACCATAATTATATTGTCAAAGTTAACTAAACATAAACAAAGTCATTAAGTTAATTAGGTAGAAAAAAGAGATAACATTCTAAAATTAAAATATATAATTAAATCCACCAAAAATATCCATCGATTAATTTTAATTTTAATTTTAAATATTAGTTTTAATATTTTTCCAATTAAATAAATAACAATATAAAATTATTAATTATTAACTTTATAAATTAATTAAAATTTAACAAAACTTACCTGCAGTCTGTATATACGCGTGGTTGATAAGCGGGAGCAATGTTCAACAGCTGTGGTTGGAACGGAATGTGAACACTAACTGAGCCAAGATGTCCAGTATAGACACTATAACGACCCCCCCCCCCCCAGTATGGCGCATTGGGAGCGGCAAAAGCGGGGTTGGAATCCAACCACCTCCCTCAGTCTTATCTCATAAATTTTTCTTTCTTCTTATTTGTAAATTTTATTACCTTTTGTTATATTTATTACTATTACATTTAACGTAATAGTTTAAAGGAAATTGTATTTGTTCTTTGACAAAACATTTCCCTGTTTTATTAAATAAAATTTAATATTCTTACAAATAAAATAATACCGTCAGCATAATACTGCCAGCAACGTCTGGACTGCTAATTTTGAATATTTTGCTAAAATTGCGTGGTTTTCTTTTCTTAACTGTATAAAGAGAAAATCTTATGAGTGATTCCATCATATTTTGTATTTAAATTTAAAACGACATTCTGCACAGATCATCTATCAGGCAACAAAGAGAATGATGCTATTAATGTTTCCTACCCTCTGGAAGTTCTCCTCTATTCGCATGATCCTTAAACCGAATAAACCTGTCCATTCGCTTTCTTCCTATCGACCTATCAGCTTACTTCCGTTACTTGGCAAAATTTTTGAAAAGCTCCTACTATCCCGCCTCCAAACTTTAATAAATCCACTTTCCTTCATACCTAACCACCAATTTGGCTTCTATAACTGTCACTCTACCATCCATCAGGCACATAGAGTTGTAGACATCATCGCTATCTCCCTTGAGCGGAAACATTACTGTCCGGCAGTTTTTCTTGTCATCTGTCAGGCATTCGTTCGGGTCTGGTATCCGGGTTTATTGTGGAAACTCAAGGGCATCCTCCCCTCCACTTACTATCTCATCCTTAAATCATATCTCTCCGATAGCCATTTCCTAGTTGTCCAAGGCATACTTGCTCCCACGGTATACACAGTACACACGGCTGTTCTCTCATTACATCCCAACACTACTACTTTCACCTTCGCCGATGATACGGCTATCCTTTCCTCTAACAGTGATCCCGTCATGGCTACTCGCCATCTTCAAACCCATCACAATGTCCTCGAACCCTGGCTCCGTAGGTGGAGAATCAAGGCTAATCAACGCAAATCCAAGCACATAGTCTTCACCAAGCGAAAAACCTTTCCCGCTCAATTTAACCATAATTTTTTCACAGTTGTAATTCAAATCCGCTATCTCGGACTCCACCTAAACAGATGATTAACATGGAACCCTCATACTCAATTCAAACGTAATGAACTAAATTACCGATACAGAATGCTAAAAAACTACTAGACAAACGCTCAAAACTTACACTGCACAACAAAAGACAACTATACAATTCCTTACTAGCTCCTATTTGGACATACGGATTTGGAATTATACGGGACTATCAAAAACACAAACCTGTATCGCATTCAATCCCTACAGTCCAAAATCCCTTCTACGTCTTTACCTCACTATCTACACAGACCTAAAAATTCCCTTCGTCTCCATTTTAGCCAAATCCCACTACCTAAAACTCCATTCCAAATTATCTACTCATTCCAATCCCCTAATCCATGACCTCTGTACTTCCACTCCTCCCCACAAACCCGCCAAGACGACTAAGGCGCCGATGGCTGCGCGACCATCTAAATACATAACGACGGCTGTCTTGAAATACATTCTTCCCTTTATACCACTTTTCCGATCATACTTCGGGGGATCTTTTTGACTTACCTTCCGGTCCCCCGTTGCAAGCAATGGGTTCGTTTAACAAGAGGAGCTTGTCACTACTATGGAAGGGTCTTTTAGTGCAATGCCTGACCATAGCAGACGTGCCGAACCCTGGCACTCCCCCGCTTGACCCATTTAAGGGCAGGTTGAAATACGCTCAACCAGCGCGCAAAGTGATCACATTATGGTCACACTTCACTCCCAGAAGCTAGAGAAGGTACACTCTAGCAGGCTCGGGTAAACCGCGCACACCCAGCAAATGCGCTTCCAGCTACGGGCTGGCACCAGGATTTATATTGCGAGTCTCCTCCCGCTCAACTCATGACCGCAGTCCTTGGAGTTGTTGACTAAACCACGACCACTACGAATCCACCTCAATTGCAAGCAATTGGCTCGGAAAGTAGCTTGCGCCCATAGTCCAGTATTTCAACTCTAACGAGCTAGCGTGACTGATCGCACGCCCGATGGATCTAATGTCCATCTACTGATTCCTGTCCATTGCCTGAAGCACAGCGGTGCAGTGAGCCAGGATACTTGCTGGCAACCCTGCAAGGAGAAAGGATCAGGATGGGTTGGGGGAGGGAATCCCCGACCTGGAGAGCCAGAGGCTGATTGCACCCCGAAGGGTGGGCGATGGAGGTGCCACAGACAACGCCAAAAGGAGTCTCCTTTCTCGGCTGTGAGTAAGGAATCTCTCCTAATTGTCTCTAGAAGCACGCAGTTCTGAAAATGCATCTAGATTTTAATGTGCGCACAAGGACTAGAACATATCTTATTAAAAGATACGTCTTGTCCAGTGCAGGGTCTCCCTTTTAGTCGCCTTCTACGACAGGCAGGGAATGCCGTAGGCCTATTCTAACCCGGGACCTACACGGGGATGTCTTGAGATACATTCCTCCCTCTTTCCTTTTCCTGATTACGGTACTAAGGGGTCTTTAAGGACCGTTCCTACCCAATAGGGCATACCAGTCCCCCCGTGCAAGCACGAGGTCGTTTTACAAGAGAAGGATGTCACCACCATGATAAGTCTGGTAGTGCAAGGCCTTAACATGGCAGAGATGTCCCCCGCTTGACCCATTTAAGGCAGGATGAGATACGCTCAACCAACTCGTGAAGTGATCCCACATCGTGGTCAACCCACTCCCAGAAGCTAGAGAAGGCACTCTAGTAGGCTCTGGTAGACCGCGCACATCTAGCAAGTGCACTTCCAGCTACAGGCTGGCACCGGGGTTTAATTTATATCGCGGGTCTCCTCCCACTCAATTCATAACCGCAGTCATTGGAATTATAATTGTTTAAACCATGACCACTACGAATCCGACCTCAACTGCAAGCAATTGGGCTTGGAAATTGACGCTTGCACTCGTAGTTCAGTAGTTCATACTCGATGCCGAATATAGTGTGACTGATCGCACACCCGATGGTTACCTTCCTTCTACTGATTTCTGTCTATTGCCTCAAGGAGAGAGGTGCAGTAACCTAGGAATACTTACAGGCAACCCTGCAAGGGGAAAAGGAAAAGGATAGGACATGGAAGGGATGGGAAGACTGGCTCCCGATCTAGGAACCCAGATACTGATTGCGCCCCGGAGGGTGGACAATGGCGACGCCACATACCTAAGCCAAATGATGAGATACAGTCTTGATAATGATACAGTCATGATGATGTCTTGAGATACAGTCGTACACACTAAGGCCATAATGGCGTATTACGACTACAATCGCTGGATAGCTGTCGTTCACGACTTCAAGCCAGGGTATGCGCGCCAACCAACGCGCATACTTCCATTTTCATTATTTATCTTTTTTATTTGTTGCATGGTTACTGTGCAGTTGTATAGAATAAATAAAAGTCTTTAATAAAGTGCAGTCTTTAAATAAATAAATAAAAAAAAATGTTGTAAAGACAGCTGTATAGAATAAACGTTATCATTATTGATTTCCTTTTTCTTTTTTTTTATCAATGAATATATATTATAGTTTCCCCCCTCCATTTTATTTTAATAAAAATCTTTTCATTAAGAGATAGATACATCGTCAGACTGTTTACCATGCAATAAAAACACCTTTCAACCCAGACAGGTCGTAGTAATTCATTTACTGCCCATATAGGTAGTAAAATTCAGTTTGGTCGTTTTTGTAGCAGGCGAACTACGGGTAAAGATATATCAGAACTTTTATTAAAGATCATCATGTTTCATGCTGAACAATTTACCGTCCTATTCAACATCTTTTTTCCAAAAAAAATAATTAACAATTTTGGCAAATAAAATATGTTCGTTATAATAGTATTGATGTAATAATTTAACTTTTCTCATGACTAAATTCCAATTTTATTATAATTTATTATTTTATTTATGAAAGATTTTCACTATACATATTTACAGTGAAAAGTAGCAAACATCAAAAACTAAAGAACTATCATTTGAAGTTGTTTCGAGAAATCTAACAAAACTGAAAAATCCATTCCGGTAAGATATGGTTTTAATTGTAATGAATTTTTATGTTGACTTTCTTGTGTAGTGGAATCAATTGTCGTGATTCCTGAGGTATGAAGTTAGATGTCTTGAAGAGGGATTTATTAGGTGGAAGTTAGTTTAGAGAGTTATTGCTTGAATTGCTAACACTGAATTTATAAAAATAGAATATATTTTAACAATAATTTCAATGAGCCTAATGGTAACTACAATTAATATGATTTGATAAAGTAAATAAATAATTTTAAGAATTAAATAAGAAATAATTTAAAATGATTATAATAAATAAACTAATATGCACAACTATGAAAATAATTATAAGTTAAACCTTGTATAGGGACGCGCTCGGATCTGAAGTATAACTGCTGCTGTAAAATGATACTGATATAATGATGTGGCTACTCGTATAATGATGAATGATATAATGATCCCCTCTTCCAGTGGGGCGAAGTTTAATTAGTCTTAGTCACACACTGTCAAGTGTATAAGTAAGTTCTCACACTAAGACATCTCTAGTAGCGTGCGACCTTGGTTAGGTCGGCGACCAGTGATTCAGGTCAGTGGCCAGATTTGGTCGCCATTGGCGACTTTCAAAGACCAGGTGGCTTCTGTTCAATAGACAGGGCTTTATCGGTGCTTGTCTTTGATACCTTTGTATTGAAAAGGCAGCAGCCGGCTGTGGGGCCACTAGTTATAAATTATTCTTTACTTTTGTTATATTTTGAAGGCTTTGACATTGCTATGTCATTACACTTGTAACATCGAAACAAAAGAATCAAATTTCAAGAGCATGTCCTAGGAGTCTCTACAGCTCACTGTCTGGTGATGGACAGAATTGTCTGTAACGAGAGAACATAGTCCGGAGGCCGGCGGCAGTGCACTAAAAAGGCTCCAGGCGCCAATGACGTTAGATGCTGACCTTAGAGTGCTAACCTTAGATTTTCTTTTTTCTTCCTAGAAGCCACTACAGCACACTAACCAGGGATGGAGAGTGTTGTCTGTAATGAGAGAATCTATCCAGAGACTGGCAGTGCACTGAAAAGGCCAATGTTAACATGCAGTATGGGAAAGTCATGTGATGTTTCGTACCACACTTTTACTTTCTCTTACTCCTAGGAAGAGGAAGTATTGTAATAGTGCTTTTGGGGGAGGAGTGGGGTTATGTTTTCAGAAAATTCATTTAAGAGCACTTTTAGGAGAGGGTGGGGTTATGTTTTTCTCTAAGATGCTATCATAGTGGATTGTAAATGATTAAATGTGGTACACTAACTATAAAATTTGTCAATTTCAATTTTGAAAACTGGAGTAAGAGAAAGTTTTGTGAGTGTTTCATACCAGATATTTTTTTTTTTATTTAAGGCACATCAAGATCTATGGTCATTGGTGCCCGATGTGTCCTCAGGGCACTGCCAACCATCGGATAGCATTTTCCCGTCACAGACAACCCTGCTCATAATCGGACACTGATCTGTAGAGGCCCTTGGGCACTACCACTGAGCTAATCCCTTCCCTTTTAATTCTGATTAATATTATATAAGCACACCGTTTTGGTATAAACGACAAGTTGTTGATAGGATAGCGTTAACTGTTATGTTTACCTCGGAATTCCTTTTGCTGGTTCCTCCTTGGTTTCGCAGGCAGCCGATTATATGTACAAGAAAACTAATATGGTATCTCCTCCCCTATGGCAGTTGGTCGGCATTGTCACTCCTCGGTAGATCCTAGGTAAATTCCTGGGAGGCCCAGACTCGTGTTTTTGAATCACTCGTCAAAAGCGTACTAATGTACGGTGCCTCCATATGGAGCCTTAACTTTATGTCCATCTGCTCGATAAACTCCGGTGTAGCTATTTTAAGAGATGGTTGAGTCTTGTACGTTCCACCCCCTCATTTGCCATAAGACTTGAAACGGGCACATTCCCTATGACAAGAGATGTTTTAAAATCGGTATTGGGATGGCCTAAGCGTATTGGAGAAATGGATGACACGAGATTACCTAAGATATGTTTTAAAAGGTTATTAGAAATCCATGAACAGGATAAAAAAAGTTCTATCAAAGAATAACTGGGTTACCCATGTCGAACGACGTTTTGAGAATAGTGGTATAATTAATGTGGTGGATTTTAGACGTCCGGAGACTTTTACACGCAGTACGATTGCGTCAGCGGTGAAGCTGGCTGAATCCTATTTGAAGGTAAGAGATCTTGAATCAGTTCAGCAAGTTTTACGATTTCTCAATGGTGATGGATGTTGTCCCCCAGAGATACTTTCTTAGCGGAGTTCCTTTTAAATTGATCTGCCTATTTATTCAGATCAGATTAGCTGGGGTGCACATGAAGAGGATATCGGCAGGGGGGAAACACCACACCATCTTGACAGACCGTGGGTGCTCTCTCTGCAGCCTGGATGCGGCGGAGGATTTGGGGCATTTACTATTTCACTGTCGTAGGGTACACCACCTTTAGAGAGGAGTTTATGATATCCACAGATGCGAATGAGAGTGAAGCCACTAAAATAATATTAAATGTTCGTAACGAATTAGATATGTAAAAAATTTTCAATTTTATTTGTAAACTATTAAGCTTAAGAGAAAGTACACTACTCTTGTAACTAGTTTGCTGTAATATAATAAATTGAATTGAATATTATATAAGCGTTAGAAACACAAATGCTTAAAGTCACTCCTCCCCTAGAACTCCCCTAATATGGATTTTCAAATAGAAATGATAGACCTACATATATTATATATATGTATATCTATCTAGTGCGTATACAAAGATTAATGAAAATCATTGGAGCCATTTTCCACAATATCACTAAAAACCGGAAAATCCATGTAATTAAGTGGCATACCGGATTTCTAACTTTGTTCTAAAACTTAATTGTCGGCCATCTTAAATCAATATCAAAATTTGAATAACATGGACTTTTTTCGTGCTGACTACGTACATACTCACATACGTGTGCGCGCGCACACACAGACAGATACACACCCTGCATATACACAAATATCTAAAAACCAATTTTCGTGATCAAAAGACTTCAAAATATGTAATTTCGATGAAAACTTAATTTCGAAACTTTTACACGAATGCAATACACTTACAGCAATAAGAGAAAGTAAATAGATAAGAAAAATAAATAGCCTCTTTGTACAAAATGTAAAAAAAAAAACTAATTCCTGTAATCTAACAAAGGAAGACTAAAAATACAAAGATAAAAATAAAATGGAGAAAAGTCAAGAGTCCATGTTTGGGATTAATTAAGACTTAATTAAAGTAAAAGAGAGAAAGAGAAAATCTGGTATGAAATACTCGCAAGACAATCTCTCACTGCAATTTTCTCAGTTCTAATCAGCAAATTTTCTTAAAACGGAATTATATGGTTTATTTAGTTGCCCCTAATACGACAAAAATGGAACTATATTAAATCACATTTTAAAGCAAAGTCTAAGGCTGCAACTTCCCCCCTCCTCCTCCGAACACCTCCAACTTCAAGTTTTTGGGAAAAAAATGTTACGACAAATCTGGTTGCGACACGGCTGGTGCTTTTCGTATTTCCTGATAATACAGTTATATATATATAACATGGCAAAGTTGCTTTAAATTCAAATTTTACATAAATATAGATGGGGGGGAGGAAGTCTAACCTTGGTAGTTGGAAAAGTGATTAGATTGTGGATTTGTGCAATGTCTCAAAAACGCTCACCCAACTGCGTATAACATTTGAAATTGAAAAAATTTAGGAATCGAAAAATAATTATTTCATTAAGATATATATTATATGTTAATATAATAAGATCGTGAAAAAAAAAGGAAATCATTGTGAAGTTGAATTCATTGTGAATCGTGTAGTTGCATTCATTGTGAATTGTGTAGTTAAATTCTTTGGGTAGTTGAATTCATTGTGAATTGTGTAGTTGGAAATCATTCTGTTGTTTTGAATTCATTGTGAATTGTGTAGTTGGAAATCATTGTGTAATTGAATTCATTGTGAATTGTGTAGTTGGAAATCATTCTGTTGTTGAATTCATTGTGAATTGTGTAGTTGGAAATCATTGTGTAGTTGAATTCATTGTGAATTGTGTAGATGGAAATCATTGTGTAGTTGAATTCATTGTGAATAGTGTAGTTGGAAATCATTGTGTAGTTGAATTCATTGTGAATTGTGTACTTGGAAATCATTGAGACTTGTGTAGATGGAAATCATTGTGTAGTTGAATTCATTGTGAATCGTGTAGTTGAATTTATTGTGAATTGTATAGTTGAAAATCATTCTGTTGTTGAATTCATTGTGAATTGTGTAGTTGGAAATCATTCTGTTGTTGAATTCATTGTGAATTGTGTAGTTGGAAATCATTGTGTAGTTGAATTCATTGTGAATCGTGTAGTTGAATTTATTGTGAATTGTATAGTTGGAAATCATTGTGTAGTTGCATTCATTGTGAATTGTGTAGTTGGAAATCATTGTATACTTGAATTCATTGTAAATTAATCAGTTGTAAATCATTCTACAGTTGAATTCATTGTGAATTGTGTAGATGGAAATCATTGTGTAGTTGAATTCATTGTGAATTGTGTAGTTGGAAATCATTGTGACTTGTGTAGTTGGAAATCATTGTGTAGTTGAATTCATTGTGAATTGTGTAGTTGGAAATCATTGTGTTGTTGAATTCATTGTGAATTGTGTAGTTGTAAATCATTGTGTAGTTGCATTCATTGTGAATTGTGTACTTGGAAATCATTGTGAATTGTGTAGTTGTAAATCCTTGTGTAGTTGAATTCATTATTGAATTGCATAGTTGGAAAAACATAAAAGGAAGCTTTATATGATTTTATGAAGAATTTGGATTGGAGGGTTTGAATTCTTAATTCAAACTGATTAAGAACTCTTTAATTAAACTCTTTGATTCCTTATGTCTGTTCTGGGAGGCTCACGTGTTGCAGTTTATCTTATCTATTTTATATCTATGTATCAGTATAGTTTTGTTCACCTATCTTCAGGTTGCCTTAAACTTCAGGTGATCTCACATTGCTCAATAAAACATAATTTTTATTGCTTAGTTCAATCTGTGATATCATACTGTTAATCCAAGACATCTGAAAATCCATCTTCATGTATTCATCCATGAACACCTATCCACCCCTCGATCAGTGTCTAAGAAGAAGTCTATCATGGAAAAAGTCTTTGTTGTTTTTCTGCACTGCGGACGTAACCTCGCAGGACGTAAGACTGGAATGTCCAGCGAATAACGTGATTATAATTTGGTAACATCGATGTAGTTATTATCTCTTAAGTTTAGTATTAGGGCTTTATGTCAGCCGTTTGTCAACATACAGGGCAATTGGAGCACTTATTTCACAATAAGGCAACATAAAGAGCATAAAATTAAAAAAAAAAAGGATATGGGTATTTCATGAAAATGTCAAGCATTCAAAATATTTTATGGTTTTCATAACAGTTTTAACCCGAAATTGGTTACCCACCGATAAAAAAAAATAAACTCCGAAAATTAAAAAAAGATTAAATAATAATTAATTCAAATATATTTGACAATAATATTAAAATAAAAATCCCTTCACCCTCACCTTCCCCCGCTACTATCTAGCCTCCCTGATGACAGTCTCAAATCTATCCCCACCCAATCCGCGTAATAAAACCTTAAAATAATAGAAATGTCGTAACATTACATTCAGATTACTACCCACGCATAAAACATTTTCAATGTTAAAACTGGATTGCATCTTCACTTATGTGTCATAAAGATATACTCGTATTTTAACATTTAAATCAGAATTTGCATTCAAGTTGGTTAATTTAAAACTTCTTAATTTTAAAAATATATACGTTTACATTTTCAGTTAAACTTTATCTTTCCCATTTGGGATTACTTACAAACTGATTTCCCGCGGGTAAATCTAAAAAGGATATCAAAATTTAGACAATTTAGATTAGTTCATGATATTGTTCGTAACCAACTGTAGACAGTTAAATATTAGCATTAGAAGATAACCTTTTTGAAAATATTCAAGATACTACGTCGGATGTATACTCAGTCAGATATGAATCATTTCTTCAGTTTTGCTTAACAATCTTATTATTTCAGATGAAAATTATTTTTTTTAAATAATTCCATTTATAAAAAAAAAGAGTCAGATTAACTCTTATGACTCCATTATACAGAGCTGAATCAGTACAGAGCTGATTGAGTGATTGATAAGTTTAGAAATGCCAGCAAAACTGATTAGATCTGGTATTTTATCCGTCGTAGCATGCATATTTATAGTGTTACTGACTGGTTTCGGATTTTCTTCCATCGTCAGAGCTAATTCACTAAATTCGTGTTCACTTCAGCTTAATGTTTCTGTTACACTCACACTTGTTGGTTGTATATATGTGGGGAGGTTAGGTTAGATTAGCCTAAAAACTAGCCCTAAATCTCCCCACATATAAACAACCAACAAGTGTGAGCGTAACAGAAACATTAAGTTGAAGTGAACTCTCTACAGGAACTTGGTGAATTTGCTCTGTCGATCGATAAAACTCCGAAACCGGTCAGGAACATTATAAATATGCATGCTACGACAGATAAAATACCGGATGTTATCCAGCATTCGTATATTCAACCCAACCCAATATTCAACAAAAGTGATTAGGCTTGTTAATATGACATTGTCGCACGCAGCATCAAAGATAGCTTTCCAAGACGTAGTCTTTTGTAGGAATTTTGCTTTGGTGTATGACTGTGACAAGGTGATCCAGTGTCTCTGATTCCTTTCAATCTAGTTCTAGAAATGACCACTAGCAAAATTGTGGCACTAATATCTACAATGGCAGCCGCTACCCATTATCTCAAAGTTATTGCAGATTAAACAAAATATATGGTGACGACGAGAAGAATGAAAATATTTGGAGACCTGCAAGTTGGGTAACACTGTTCCGAAGGTGTGAGCTCATTCAAATATTTAGGAGCCAAAAATATATTTATTTATTTTTTATCTTGCTCTCGGGCGACCCACTCTTCTTTTTCCAAATGGCTTATAATTAATAATTTTCTTCGGCCTCCTATCTTCTGACACCTCTGTACATGTCCTGCCCACCGAAAGTTGAATAAATTTTATTATTTCGGTGTCTTTATACTTTTCATAAAGCTCCCGGGTTGTGCAATCTTCCAAATGTGCCATTTTCTTTTTTAGATCCTCATATCCTTTGCAAAATTTTTCTTTCAAATATGGCTATTTTCTTCTCCGTTTTCTTAACTACCCAACACTTTGACCCATAAGTCAGGATCGGCCTGATGAAGAATTTTTTATAGTGTGACTTTTGTTTCTTTGCTTAAGATCTTTAGTTTAAAATGTTTTTATTAAGCCGGAGAAACTCTCATTTGCTGGTAATATTCACTTTTCTGTCTCTTTTGAGAAGTTTTTATCCTTATCGTTAAATGTTCCCAGATATACAAAGCCTTGAACTTTTTCGAAATAGTAGCCTTGTATTTGGAGGTACGGAGTAGTATCATCGCCACCCACAACCATGTATTTGGTTTTAGTTTCATCTTCTTTTAAACCAGCTTGAGTTCTGCTTATGATATCAATATCATCCGCATAGGCCAGGAGTTGTATTTCCTTGTTGAATATGTGCCCATTTGTTTGGATTAGGGAGTCCCTTATTACTTATTCCCTTACTTACTTATTACTTAGTCCCTTATTACCTTGGTACTAATAAATATACAGTGCCCTGTTCTTTTATTTTGTTTATATGATTATTGTTTTCATCTAAGCTAATTCTCTTGTAAAATATTTCAGTAAATAACGAATTACTTGTTGAAAATAAGTGCCAAATAAGGGTTTTTCGTTTGATTTTACAATCCATTGCCCTTTTATTTTATAATCCAATTCCAAATTCTGACGATATTCCGCTGCCTTGGGCTAACATCATCCAAAAATTTACACAACTCAAGAGATACGCGATAAAATAACTTTTCGTCAGATGACTTTTTTACAAAAACGAATGTTAGTACTTTTATAACCTAAATGGACATAAAAATTGAAGGGTGAGTTACAACCAAGCGCTCTAATTTCTAACGCAACCAATCCATGAGAAATTGTCATCCAATCCCATTATGAGAAACTCCATAAACATTTATCCTTCCAGCACAAAAATAATCTTAATCTAAACTAAATACATAATCCTTCTTTTCCCGTACAATTCATTCAGAAGTTTTAAAGGTGATAGCTTCGTTATCTCCTATCATGAGATGAGAAAGAAAATTAATTTCTGAAGAGTTCTACTGCTATATGTCTTCTCCGCTAGTTATTTTTATTTTATTTTGTATAATTATTTTAATTTTGCCTATTATTATTATTATTATCCACAAATATTTACTCCCCGGGTTGGGCCTGGTTGGCAAGGAGGCAGCGAGGATGTGTGCGCGCTGAGATGGTGGTTGAAGGCCATGGATAGAGGAGACGAGTGGGGATAATTTCTATTGGAAGCCAGGGCCCGTCCTGGGCTATAGTGCCGAGGATGAATGAATGAATTTCATCCTAACTTAATAAACTAGATGCCCAATTTAATAATTGTAACTTTGATCGTCTATTTCGCCTAAAGATAACAACCAGTAGATCCCACCTTGAAAAGACGCTCAGAAAAGAAGGAAGAAGTTGTATAATTGTTCATACTAAATATTTCTATCAGAGCAAATCTATTTATTGTCAAACATCTTTACTTTCTTTTTCTGATTTTACAGGAAGTATTTTTACTTTCTCTTACTCCTAGTAACAGGAAATATTGTAATCTTGTCAAATTTTCGATATCGAGTTTTCACCGGAAATATCCGTTTTGAGGTCTCCTGAGTCCAAAAAGTGGTTTTTAGCAAATTGCCTCTGTGTGTGTGTGTATGTATGTATGTATGTATGTGAACAGCAAAACTCAAAAACGAAAAACCGTAGAAAGTTGAAACTTGGTATTATGTTTAGATATCACCATGCGATCTGACGGTGCGTTGACTGTCAAAATTCCTCAAACAGAAGTATCACATTACTAGTTGTTTTTTTTACTTTTTTGCGATTTTCTCAAAAATGGCTCCGACGATTTTCTTTAAACTTGTTATATCAACTACACATACAAAGAGCTACAACTTATATTTGAAACATTTCTCCAGAAAAAAATTCATTTAAGGGTACTTTTGGAGGAAGGGTGAGGTTAGGGCTTCCTATAAAGTGCTATTTCAGTTTATTAGACTATTCTGTCATCTAAATAGTGTTAATTAGAAATAAATATGTTGTTGAAATTCTGAGTCTGACAAAAATCGGATGACCGGAAGTGCGTTTACTTCACCGCTTTAATAAATGATTTTTTCACATTTTCGCGATTTTCTCAAAAATGGCTCCGACGATTTTCTTGAAACATTTTATATAAACTAAACATGCAAAGATCTACATCTTTTATTTAAAACATTTCTCTGGGAAAATTCATTTAAGGGCACTTTTAGGGGAGGGGTGGGGTTACACCTTCCTCTAAAGTGGTCTTATAGTTGATCATACAATTCTATCATCCAAAAAAAATTAATTAGAAATAAATAGATGGCCAAAATATTAAGTAATAAATGCCAAGTTTTAAGAAAATTAGTAAGCCGGAAGCAAGCTTTTATTGACCTGTTTTTTTTTTTCAGTTTTCGACGAATTTCGTTATATTTGGTACACAAACTATAACATTTGTCAATTATAATTTGAGAACAGGAGTAAGAGAAAGTTATGCGAGTGTTTCACACCAGTTTTTTTTTTTTAATTTAAGGCGCATCAACAACTATGATCATTGGCGCCCGGAACCTTCTCAGTGCAACACTGTCCATCACCGGACAGTGAGCTGTAGAGGCTCCTAGGAAGAAAAAATCTAAGGATAGCACAGCAGGACTCGAACCCGTGTCCTCCGCGTAGGAGTCCAGTGCGCTAACCACTTAGCTATTCCCTTCCCTGCAGGAAGTATTGCGTTCGAATCAAAATTTTAGAAATTAAATTTTCACAGGATGTGTGTTAATGTTTGTGAACAGAATATCACACACACAAAAAAGAAGAAAATTCCCAGGAAGTTTGTTGGAATTTGATATTTCTTATAGAGACGTTATCACCACGTATGTCATACTAGAATCCTACAGCTCAAAATCCCTCAACTGGAAATATGACTTTAATTTTCACAATTTTCTTGAATGTTTCCATGACTCACAGAATTGCTGTCACTCTTATTTGAAGAATATTCAAGAATATAGTTCCTAATTTAAAGAACAGTTGTCAATTAGAATTGCATCCAGTCCAGTAAGAAAAGGTCGTATGACTGTTTTTGATGACATCACAAAGTCTATCGGATGTATGGTGAAAATACCACAGGTTCATACAAACATCACAAAAACTACGTATTATTATTATTTGTCTGTGGGGAGGGAAACCCTACGCTATCCAAAGGCCCACTGGGCCCATATAGCTACCCCAAGAAAATTGTAGCAATTGCTGGCCGTTAGAAATGATCAGATGTATCTCTTAGTTGGCTGATCGGCCAGGGTATCATAAGAAAAACACTAAAAAATTTATTAAGTGTTTTTTATTAATAACCCGACGTTTCGACAAACATTGTTTGTCTTCTCATTGTTTATGACTCATAATTGAACATGTAGTAATTAATAGAGCATACAAACTTTCCGATTCTAAGATAGCCCCTGAAGAAGACAAACAATGTTTGTCGAAACGTCGGGTTATTAATAAAAAACACTTAATAAATTTTTTAGTGTTTTTCTTATGATACCCCCTGGCCGATCAGCCAACTAAGAGATACATCTGACCCCAAGAAAAACAACAACAAGCCGGATGTATAACAAAAATCCAGACCCAGATCTAATCCATCTAAGATTCACCGCAGTCCGAATAAATGGGACAATAACCTAAAGCGGAAATAGC
The DNA here is from genome assembly GCA_011037195.1 of Triatoma infestans. Taxonomy (NCBI): domain Eukaryota; kingdom Metazoa; phylum Arthropoda; class Insecta; order Hemiptera; family Reduviidae; genus Triatoma; species Triatoma infestans. The sequence goes on along the minus strand of JAAEAF010007630.1, from coordinate 50,250 downwards.
CTAAACTCTTCCACAGACATCCTATTCCGACCAAAGGTCCTGAACCTAATTTCCTCACAACCCAACCAATCACTCATAAGATGGATGAGTGTTTCCTCCTCTGTCTCACAGACTCTACAAAATGAATCCGGCATGAGCCCCATTATGTAGAGATGTCTCCTTAAACCACAATGTCCAGTAAGAGATCCAACCAGATGTCTGAGAGAGCTCCGTGAAAAACACAGCAACGTCTCACTAATGGCCTTGTCCGGACCCCCGATGAGCATTTTGGACTGCCGAAAACCAACTGAGCTCATCCATAAGGATGAATGCTGTGAAGCTGTCCATGTCTGGAAGCCTGACAGAAATGTGCCAGAAGACACGCCAACAGCAGGCTCGGGACCAATGAAAGGAAGAGAGGCGCCTAATTTGGCAACCTATCCACCTACTCATTTCCAAAAATTCCCATGTGACCTGGCACCCATACTAGAAGCACATCCTTCAGAGAAGAAAGCTCTTCCAGTCTTTTAGAACATTCTAACACCAACCTGGAAGTGAAGACACATCAACTCAGCGCCTTCAACGCAGCTTGGCTGTCCGAGCAGATACAGACACATTTCAGAAACTACGTAAGGCAACATTTACGTCATCATCCTCAATACAGCCGTCATTCAAATTATCCAAACACCCCAAGAGAAATAACCAGGACACCAAGATCTGAGAGTAAAAAAAATCTGGTGTGAAACACTCACACAACTTTCTCTTACTCCAGTTCTCAAAAAATTATAATTGACAAATTTTATAGTTTCAAATTTAATGAAATTCGTCGAAATCTGAAAAAAACTGTTCAGTAAAATCACATTTCCGGTTTACTAATTTTCTTGAAACTCGGAATTCAGCCATCTATTTATTTCTAATTAATTCTGTTTGGATAATAGAATTGTATAATCAACTATGATAGCACTTTAGAGAAAAACATAACCCCCTCCCCAAAAAGTGCCCTTAAATGAATTTTCCCAGAGCAATGTTGTAAATAGAAATTGTACATCTTTGTATGTGTAGTTTAAGTTTCAAGAAAATCGTCGTAGCTATTCTTGAGAAAGTCGCGAAAAAGTGAAAAAATCATTTAGTAAAGTGGTAAAGTAAACGCACTTTCGATCATCCGATTTTTGTCAAACTCGGAATTTCAACAACATATTTAATTCTAATTAACATTATTTAGATGACAGAATTGTCTAATAAACTGAAATGGCACTTTAGAGGAAACCGTAACCCCACCCCTCCCTGAAAAGTACCCCTAAATGCATTTTTGTGGAGAAATGTTTCAAATAAAAGTTATAGCTCTTTGTATGTGTAGTTGATGCACCAATTTTCAAGAAAATCATTCAAGAAAGTAAAAAAAAAAAAAAAACTAGTAAAGTGATACTTCCGGTTGAGGAATTTTGACAGATAACGTACTGTCAGATCCCATGGTGATACCTAAACGGAATATCAAGTTTGAACTTTCTAAGATTTTTCGTTCTTGAGCTATGCTGTTAACATACATACATACACACACAGACCATTTTCTAAAAACCACTTTTTGGGACTCAGGGGACCTCAAAAGGGATATTTCCAGTGAAAACTCGATAATGAAAATTTGACACGATTACAATACTTCCTCTAACTTGGAGTAAGAGAAAGTAAAAAAAAAATATTAATTAGTATTCCGAAGTATATAAAAGAGTGATTTTTTATAATTAACTATCTTGGATAGTGTATCGGAAATATATCACAAGTTTAACAAGTGTATCCAACAAGTTTGTATTATGTTACTCTCTTGTCTTTCTATAATGTTCTTATACTATATTTAAGTTTTATAATTATAACAACTTAGTTGTAAAGTTAGTTTCAGCCAATTTCAACGCCCTTGCGTTGGAGAACTTTTTTTTCAGGCATAGGTTTCAATCAAATTATTTTTGCTGCTACATGCTTGTTTATGGAAAACTTAATTATCTTATATCGGATCGGTCGGTAACTGGTCGGAGCATGTTAAGACACAACATCAAAAGGCGATAATCTCCTTTTGGCAATGTCGAAGAGTTGTTGGTAAGAATTGGGGAATCACTCCCAAGATGATGTTCTGGATTTATTGCATGGTCATTAAACCTAGATTGGTATATGCGGCTTTGGTGTGGTGGCGTCGCATTGAAACACGATCCGCTAGGCAGCTGTTGGAAGAAGTCCAACGCTTGGCTTGTCTGGCGGTGACTGGAACGTTTCGGACTACACCGACCGCATCTATGGAGACTTTTTAGGGATTCCACCTCTCTTTGTGGAGGTGAAAAACCAGGCAATGAAAGCCTGTTATAGAATTAAACAGGCAGGTTTTTGGCAGGGTAAGCGATATGGTCATTCTACCATTTATCGTGAGATGCTTTTAAGGATTCCCATTACAGGCTTTCCTTCTGATAGGAATCTGAAAACTTTTGTCTTTGGTCATTCCTACAGGGTTAGGTTGCCTTCTAGGGAAGATTGGTTAACCCTGGGTCCGTCTGCTGTGATTCCTGAGAATTATCTCCGATGCTACACGGACGGTTCCAGGATGGATGGTAGGTCTGGGGCTGCCGTCTATTTTGAGACGGGATATCATTTGGTAGCGCCTCTTGGTGAGTGGGCCACCGTTTTCCAGGCTGAGGTTTATGCAATTCTTTGCTGTATTTTGGATGAGAGGGTGCGTAACACTAATTTAAAGGGTGTTTGTATCTGCTCGGATAGCCAGGCTGCGTTGAAGGCGCTTAATTCATGTGTCTTCACTTCCAGATTGGTGTTGGAATGTTCTAGAAGACTGGAAGATCTTTCTTTATTAAAGGATGTGCTTCTGGTCTGGGATTTTTGGGAATGAGGAGGTGGATAGGTTTGCCAAATTAGGTGCCTCTTTCCCTTTCATTGGTCCAGAGCCTGCTGTTGGTGTGTCTTCTGACACATGTTTGTCGGGCTTTCAGACGTGGATGACCTCACAGCACTCATCCTTATGGATGAGTGCAGTGGGTTGTCGGCAGTCTAAAATGCTCATTGGGGGCCCGGACGGAGCTTTGAGTAGTGGGGTCCGATGTCTTTCACGGACCTCCCTCAGGTATCTGGTTGGATTCCTCACTGGGCATTGTGGTTTAAGGAGGCATCTCTATATAATGGGACTTGTGCCTGACCCCTTTTGTAGAGTTTGTGAAACTGAGGAGGAAACACCCATGCATCTGATGACGAACTGTTTGGGTTGTGAGGAGATTAGGTTTAGGAACTTCGGCCGGAATAGGATGTCGGTAGAGGATCTTAAGCTGTGTCCTTTTAAGGTTTTGGTCCGATTTGTTCGGTCTGTTGTGAAACTTAGATGGTTGAATCCTGGGCCTGGATTTGTATTCTAGTCCCAGTGGTTATTATTCTTTAGGGGTAGCTATATGGGCCCTGGGGGGCTTTGGATAGCGTAGGGTTTTGCCCTCCCCTTTCGCGAATAATAATAATAATAATCGGATCGGTCATATAATCGGATATATTACGAAAGTTTATATTATTTTGGGAAAAAAAATATATCTTTAAATAATAATAATAACATTAATGTAGTATGCATTTGTTTTTCTGACGCTTGAACTATCGCCATAGACATTTTAGTTTGACAGGAAATAAATTTGTGTAATCTATCCTTGTCAAATCGATTTGAAAGTTATGTATCATTAAGCAGACAAGGAAGATGCGGTCAGGCGATTACCATAGTGAAAAGTAGTGAATAAATGCTTGTCATAGGCGAACATGTTACTTACCTCTTTCATTCCTAGATACCAGCCAATATTTCTTCATATCCCTCTATGGTTAATATTCCTCACATATAATAGATGTAGAACACAAAATAATTAGCTAAACTTCATTTAAATGTTCTAATTTCATTTTTTCACTTTGTATATTGTTCATTTCCAATATCCGGTTAAATCTAAGCTACCAATGGAACCAATCAATTGGCAAACTGATAATGTAAGAGCGGATGTATACATCGGCATTCCACACTTTTTGTACCGGCCGAGCACCAATTTTGGTGGGTAGGTTAAAGCCATTTCAATAGTGCTAGAGAAAAAACAAAAGTTTTACCAGAGATATTGTTCTACATCTATTTATATTATTAGCCATCTTAATTGGAAAGGGAAGCCGTGTTGTGTTACAAAAGGTTCTAATCCCAAGTGGCCTACAAAGTAATGAACAAGCAGATGATTTTGCCCGGAAGGGGACCTGACAATTCTTCGACACAACACTATTCCACCGAGCAGTTGAAAATATTCCTCTTAAGTAGGGTTAAAATCTAATATATTTAATATCACCCTGATATATTTTGTTCTTATTGATATTATGATATTAGTCTCTAAATATACGTCTAAAAATGATATATTTATCCGACCACTGGATGATAACAATAATAATTCGTATAAGCAACCTCATCTCGCGCCACACATTCATCAGTGAACAAGTAGTGAATGCTGATTGGTTGATAGGAGTCTCGTTTATGGCACCAACGCATTCCGCCGGTTCCGCTCTCGCCAAGTGTCACAAAATGACAAAACTAAAAATTTAGGTTACAAATACTTAAAGGATGCTCTACAGTCTACACCAACTGACAATCAGATGACATTGACGTCTAAGATTTTATGGCCGTAGCAGTAAGTGCATTTATTTTTGTTATAAATTAACAAATTTTGAAAGATTTAGTTTGGTTTTTATTTAATAAAGTTTTCAAAAAAATGTGGTATATTTATTTCTTAAATTATATAGTTTTGAAATCATTATCATATACAGGGTGATCACAGTTATATGCTCCACCCACTTTTTTTTTTAAACGGCGGGAAATTTCGAAAAAATAGAAAACACGTATTTAATCATTTTTTGGTCTAGTTTATTTTCAGTGATTGATCCATTTTTTTAAACCCCAATATCCCGAGATACAGCACCCAACTTTTTTTTTCCAAATGGAACATTATATTTTTTTTGCATATTTTTATAGTACTTGAGCTCCTAAAAAAAAAAATTTTAAATCGGTTAGGTTTTTGAAAAGTTATGGTAATTTAAAAATATGAAAAACAAATTTCAGTTTAATGTCAAAATTAACTTATTTTTTTTTTAAAGAAGCTGTTCAAACTGGGCACCATCAACGGATAGTCAAGCCAAAGCTCTGGACTCCCACGCTCTGTTTGTAGCAGCACTTAGGTGGGAAAGTCAACATCTAGGCAGGCTAGAGTTATTCGACGTTCCAGATCTTCGACTGAAGCCACGGGATTAAGATTACTGTACACTTTATTTTTTAGATATCCCCACAAAAAATAGTCCATTGGGGTTAAGTCCGGAGATCGAGGTGGCCATTGGATCGGACCATGAGTTCCTAACCACTTTTCATGGAAATTTCTGTCCAGGTAACGTCGAACAACTCTCGCATTATGTGCCAGGCAACCATGTTGTTGAAAATACATATTTAGCCGACGTTTTAGAGGAACATCTTCAAGCAGAACTGGCAAAATGTCTTTTAAAAAAGTTAGATACCTTTCACCAGTTAAGTTCTCTCTGTAGAAGTTTGGACCTATTAGTTGGTTTCCTAAAACTCCACACCAAACGTTTGTAGAAAAAAACAACCTGATGGCGTGTGGCGAAGGTAACTTGTGGATTTTCTTCTGCCCATATTCTAAAGTTCCAACGATTAAGAAGGCCATTGTTGGTAAACTTTGATTCATCAGTCCATAAAATTGTGCATTTTTGTCCATTTTTTGTGGGGATATCTAAAAAATAAAGTGTACAGTAACCTTAATCCCGTGGCTTCAGTCAAAGATCTGGAACGTCGAATAACTCTAGCCTGTCTAGATGTTGACTTTGCCACCTAAGTGCTGCAGCAAACAGAGCGTGGGGGTCCAGAGGCTTTGGCTTGCCTATCCGTTGAAGGAGCCCAGTTTGAACAGCTTCTTTAAAAAAAAAAAATAAGGTAATTTGTTAAGGAAATTTGTTTTTCATATTTTAAATTATCATAACTTTTGAAAAACCTAACCGAATTAAATTTTTTTTATTTTTATTTTTAGGAGCTCAAGTACTATAAAAATATGCAAAAAAAAATATAATGTTCCATTTGAAAAAAAAAGTTGAATGCTGTATCTCAGGATATTGGGGTTTAAAGAAATGGATCACTCACTGAAAATAAACTAGACTAAAAATGATTAAATACGTGTTTTCTATTTTTTCGAAATTTCCCGCCGTTTATAAAAAAAAAGTGGGTGGAGCATATAACTCTGGTAACCCTTTACATTTTTCATCTGGCAACCCTACTCTTAAGAAAGCGGATTCGGACAGAGGACCCGGATTCGAATCCAGCTGTGCTGCCTTTACATTTTTTCTCTACATTTGTGAGCCCTACAGCTCACTGGATACTGTTGAATAGTATCCAGTATCCAGTATGGATAGTATCAGCACTGAGTGAACTGAGAAGGCTCCGGGCGCTAATGACCATAGATGTTGACGCACCCTTAAATTACAAAAAAAAAATTGGGTACCATCCCGCACTGACACGAAGTTTTTTGTCAAATCCATCTTCCGAAATGCAACTTTCTCAAATTCTGCCCCCCCCCCTCTTTTTCGCGTTTCATAGAAATGTATCCAACGATTTGCTTTATATTTTACATAACTACTATGCAGGAATTTGGTGTTTTAGCTCTATTAATTGTAGTGAGCGAAAAATCATGTAAGTATTTCAGATTAGATTGTATTTAAATGTCTTAGGAGGACGTTGGAATTTAACCTGCACAAAGACGCCTCTCACCCACGTAACGTCCTTGTTTATTGACAAGGCAAGGATCAGCTGCTAAAAACAAACTGGTCACTCTTGCTCATTGGAACAGTTTAGGCGGGATATAGAAGAGTCGAATGATAGAGTGGGGCAACGAGTAGAGTCGACCTTAGCCCTAATCTTTACTTTCTTTACTTACTAGGGAATTAGGCTTAAGGAATCAACGATAAAATCTTTTGATAAAATAAAAAGAAAAAATATAGAAGGACACTCCAATTGCTTTTTATTTCTATCAAAGTTTGTAATCCATAATTAGGTTTATGCCAATTTAACTTTATCCTTATTTTTAAAATCACTTCCTGTCAAGGTATTATATAAAAATAATTCATACGTCTGAAGAAAGTTTTCAATTTTTTTATTTTTTTTTTCCAGACTTGGATTAAAATCTTTAGAAGTATAAGTTTATGTTAAGAATCAGAGAGAATTTTTAATAATATAAGGAGGAAAAGTAGGAAAGAAGTTGGACTTTGAACTTGAATCTTTGTTCTACAAGCCATACTTTAAAAGCTCACACAGATTACCCGCAATATGCTAAAAAAAAGAGAGACTCATTTTGTTAAAATTATTCCAGTTTGCATTAATTCGGATTTAGCTATAAATGTGTAAATCAAATTGTTGCAATTGTAGGCTGTTAGAAGTCCATCTGATGTATGTGATTGTCCGCTGATCGAATAGGCAGTTTCTGGGTTAAAAAAAAAAACAATATATTTTTATGTTTTTTCCCCCAAAACCTGAGGTTTCGACGTAACATTGTTTGCCAATTTTTTGGCAAAAAAAAAAACATTACTTTTACCAAAAATGTTGTAATAAATTTTCAATATTTTTCATATTTTAAGCGAGCCCCTGAAGATGGGCAAACAATGTTTGCCGAAACGTCGAACATATGATGTTTTGAATAAAAAAATAAATAAATATTTTTTCTTTTTTACTCGGTCAATCAGCGTCAATCACATACATCAGTATAAATGTGAAAATCACGATTTATTGTTAAAATTTATACTAGACTGGAAAATTAAGTATAAATTAAGTAGCATCTTTAATGTTGTTCTATGTTATTGCTTAATAATTAGTAAACTAAATAACAATTCATCTTCATCTATGGGAAAGAACCAAGAACCAAGCCATATGCTACCTACCCTAAGCCCATCTGGACCGATACAGCTACCCTACTAAACAACATCTCCATAACAAATAAAATACATAAATAAAAACAACATAATAAACTAATCTATGATAACGGATCATTACAATCTCATTTATCTATGTCAATTATCTAAGTTGAAGTATCCTCAAATACGAAGAGTTTCATCTATAGTAAATCTGTTTAGCTTGTATGGGTTCAACTCATTTGGCTAAAAGCATTCTTATATATTGGTATGTCCTATATAAAATGTTTTCATTCTAAACAGAAAATGAAACTAACTCTAACATTGCTGAATACTTTACACTTACAAGTATTCATTTTACACAACTATATATATATGGAGTTGACTTTCTACAAAATAGATAACCATCGTTAAAAATAACTACTTTTCTAAATTCAAACAAACATGGATTGAAAACTTATGGAGTTTTCTATAAGTTTAAAAATTTATACACTTTTGGAATTAAAGATTTATTTTTTGATCGTTTGAACTCTGCTATTGATGTACATAAACAAAAATAAAACTACTATGGAGTCAACTTTTTGAAGCAAGTAATGCAAATGTAGCAAAAATTGTAACAAGTAGAAAGATTATTTTTTATTCAAAATAAACAATTCAATTTTTTACCCTTAGAGTTTTGCTTCTTAGGATCCTCTACAGCTCACTGTTCGCTGATGGACAGTATTGTCTGAGGCAAGAGAACATGGTTTGGAGGCCGGCAGTGCACTGAGAAGAATCCGGGCGCCAATGACCAGAGATGTTGACGCGCCTTAAATTAAAAAAAAAAATTCACGAGGGTAAATACATTATAAATCGCACATAAGCAAATTAAGAGCCGAAATTTTAAAAATAATTCAGGAAGGCTTAGGCCAAAGAACGTAGAGTATCAAATAGTTATTGAACTGGCCGCTAGGTGCATCACAGTCAACTTAATAAAAATTTGTTTTGTTAAACCGAAGTATGTGTGCGTGTATTTCCACAGCCCTCAATATAGAATATTTGATATTACAGATCCCAACAAGAACTTCCATCAAATCAATTTTTCTGGGAAAAGTTAGAAGATAGCTTATTATGGCAGCTCTCACAGGGCTCTCCGAAGTTCTAATTACAATCTTAATTGTTTTACATTATTATAGTTGCTACCAAAGTTTTACGCAGCATTTCATCGCTTAAAATTAAATTTGTATTAAACTATTTTTGGTGCATACATTAATTAAGAATTAATTAAAAAATTAAGCAGCTAGCGTTATTTTCGATCTTGATGTAAAGTTGTGTTTCCGTCAACGTATTATGCAGCTTTAACTTTTGCGGCTGCGTTTCCCTTCATTTCTACTTTTTTATTTTTAATTATATTCAAGTATTCAGTGTTTCTACATGTTCGTGGCTTTACAATTACTTTCTATATTTTTATACTTTTATTTTTGTTGTTTCCGTAACCGCTCCACCCGACCACCCAAAATTACGTTTTTGGGCGCGCATTTCCGCGTGCATCGGTGTTATTGAAGATGTTTAAAAGTTGGCTGGGTCTTCTGCGTGGAACGCCCAGTTTTGCAGTCCGCTTAGAAGTAGGAGTTGTACATATTAAGTTCAAACTGTTAAAGTTAGCCCTTAAGTGGCTATATAAATTAAAAACTATACCATCTACTAGAAACCCTTTTTGTTGCTTCATCAAACTTGTTCTTGAACTCCACCAGAATAGTTCTAACAAAGTAAGATACAACTGGATTTCACAATTGTCATATATTTGATTGTATAGAATTTTTGGAACTACTGCAGACGCAGTATCTTGGCCTTACTACCTATGGAAATAAATTTGAAACTTTGTTTTTAAGTATAACGATGAACACGTAAATAAACAGAAATCTATTAAAATACATTTAACAAAAACTACTTCAGTTCTGTTTACATGTTCAGGATTAAAAAAAATTAAGCACCTGAAAACAACAGCCATCATCGGGTTATTTTTCGATCTTGATGTAAAGTTCTATTTTAATTGTCGTATTATACAGCTTCAACTTTTGCGGCTGTGTTCCCGTCCTCACAACAGCCTTACCTCCTTAGATAAGTTGCTTGAGAAAAACGTCGTGCTCGCCAGGGAGACGCCGTGTCGCTTCAGGTCACTATCCGGACGCGCTGACTTGGACGAACGTACTATTATGAGTGTGGAAGGCATAGCTACATGGTCTTCGGACCCGGCTCCTACGGAGGTGTCGCCTCGACGTTAGTACAAGTAGGCTATAAGTTTAAGCGGTGGCCGAAAGCGATGCTGAAGTATCGCAGCATTTTTACTAAGACGAGCACGACGTTCATTTCCAGCCACTAGGCGCAAATGCTAGTTCTGAGAACATTCTCAGTTACTCACCGCCAGGGGTTTCCTAGCCCTTACGGGTTCTTCATTTTACTCATGAGATTCTACATTCTGTAATGAATATGTATGACGTGATCTTAGTGGTTACTGATGGAGTGTGGGGCTACTAACATGTGGAAAAAGTTATATAACTCATTTCAGTCGTCATTCCAAGATAAATGTAGCAGCTGTTTTTAGATACGGTTTCCTCGCCGACTCGCAGCTGGAAGCTAAGCCAAGGATTTATCATACAAACGATTTTCATGGAGATAATGAAGCCGCAGTTATTCTTATTCCATTGTTAGGGTTTCTCTTGGTACGTGCGTCGTTTTTAGGCACATATTGCTATCGGTTTGGGCGCCAAGGGGTCTTCTCCAGTTCAGTGTGGGAAGCCCCAAGGGTGAATAGCAGGCTTCACTGGGATGGGCCTGTGACCTGGCTCTAGACCTGGAAGTTGATAAAAGTCCCCAGCGGAACGAGTGTACCCGCGGGTCATCGATGATGGACTCCCCCCCCCCAGGGGTAACATCTGAGATAACGCTCTTAAAACAGGGTGTTGCGTACCGTGTCCATAGAGGTTTGAGCCAGGGAGTAACATAAACTGTATTATAACGGCGCCTTCCTAAAACTGGGCCGCATTGTAATAATTAAAGAGATTTCTATCAAATTAGGAAATTATGGTGGGGCTGACAAAGCTATCAATTTCTCAGGCATTCTCATAGATTCAAAACTGAACTGGACAGATCAAGTTAATAATGTCATGGGTAAAGTGTCTCGTGGAATCTATGTCTTACGAAAATTAGGAATGTCGGTTGACTTGGAAGCTTTAAAGTTGGCATATTTTGCGTATGTTCATAGCCACTTGTGCTATGGTACTATAATATGGGGTAATGCTGCCGAATGCAAAAAAATACTTAGGTTCCAAAAGAAGGCAATTAGAGTTATTTTGGGTTTAGACTCGAAAGTATCTTGTCGTTCTTGGTTTAAGAAATTGAATATAATGACACTACCAGCCATATTTATTTTCCAATGCCTCGTTTACGTAAAGGGCAATGAAGGCCAATTTATAAGTTTTTCGCAAGTTCATGACCATTTCACCAGAAGGCGCAATGATCTTGTTCAGAGTAGAAACAGGTTGACAAAAGTTCTTACCAGCTTCCATAGTTTGTCCATCTCGCTATATAACTATTTGCCAGCGAATATAAAAGATAAGAATTTGAAGTGTTTCAAAGCTAGTGTTAAAAAACTGTTAATAACCCACCCGCTGTATGAGATACATGAATATTTTAAAATTGAGTTTTTATCTTGACAATTTTGTGAATTTAAATTATATTTAAGATTAAAGATATAGGAATATTTTGAAATTAAGTTTTGCCTTGACAATTATGTGATTTTAAATTATATTCTACTTGACCTTGCCAATAAGGATGTATTGATCTTTTTTCTGGCAAATAAATAAATAAATAAATTGGCCTTGCTGTGTAATGCGGGTTTCTGACCCAGTCGTCTTAAGAGAACCCTCGAGGTACGTAGGACAACCGTAGTTCTTGGTTGGGATGCGTATATGTTTTGTTCAGGCACAGTTGCGGGAAACTAAAACCAAAAAATACATAAATGTTTTTCTTTCCTACGCCATGACATGTGAGAACATTCTCGGACGCGAACAATTTCACCCCCCCAAAAAATACGTAAATATCAATCAATTATCTTATAATTTTTTGCAAGTTCATATACCTAATTTTTATTTATTTACTTCTCTATTTTTATATATATATACACTTTTTTTTTTAGGTTTTCCACAAAATCGCAACCCCTGAGTTTCCAGAGTTTCCTGGCGTCTCTTTACCGCCTACAACATATTCATCTACATCACAGACATCTGTACGGCTATCCAAATCATCCCAAAGACGCAATAATAACATCTGTACGGCTATCCAAACCATCCCAAAGACGCAATAATGAATGCGATGAATTCTTAGACGTGATTGGGAAGTGTTTAACACAACCTTCGACCAGATAAATTTACTGGTATTGGAAAAAGATGGGCATCAAAAGTGAGAGACCTTGCTCCACAGCAAGCTGTACTCGCAGACAAAATAATAAATGGTGTATTCTATGAGGCACAGTTGGTAAATTTAAATCGCAATTATTTTATACAAATTCAACAGGAACTTCATGCAATGAACGCTCAGCCTCCAATGAACATCGAGCCCTCATTACACACTCCTTAGCCACCTTTAAAACATTCATACATCTCCCAATTGGGGCGGGTGTTGGTGTAGTGGTTATGAGCATGGACTTATAACTTGGAGATCCCCAGTTAGAGTCCCGCGAATAACTGCTAAATTTTATATTCGTAAAAAAAGTGTTAATAGTAAAGTATGTGCTTCCGCCCCCGTCCACGACACCTAATTTGGTAGTTGGAGTTAAGCCCGCCTGAAAAAATAGTATTACTTTACTTTTTTTGCTTTTACATCTCCCAATACGCAACCAAAGGAAAAATTACTGCCACACAACAATCAAAGGGCTGCACAGTTTTTCACAACTTCAATGATTTTTATAAATTTCAATTATTTATAATAAATAAATAATTTTTATTTTAGACTTCTTATTAATAATCCAATAAACTTACCTATAGAAATGTGTCTTTTATGCCATGTAAATTGCGTCGGATGTTTCTGGAATTATAACACTTAGAGCTGGTTTGGAAATACATGTGGAAAATTATAAATCTTAGCTTTAATAATCTCAGCCGTAATTGCATGTTCATAAAAGAGTATGCTCTTGGAATCATTGGTGTAATTAAACTTAGCAAATCCTGGTATGTGGCTTTGTCCATACGCAAATAGTCAGGCGAAAATCGTCAGGCTTACTGCGTAATTCAGCAATTAAATTGATACGAGAAAACAAATCTCTTTTTTGCAACCAAGGTTTATTCCAATCATTTGCCATTAATTTGTTGTTTATTTTATATAATGCAAACCGCAGCCGTTGCAAGAATTAGTTCTTCGTCAAAATTTTCCATTTTAAACACAGTAAACTACAATTTTCAGGGTTCCTCACTTCATAATTGAACAAGTCAAACTGAACGTGTGAACGTCAACATTTCATTCAGTTCATTTGCACAAGTGGCTTGAGCATGTGAAGCCACCCTAAGATTAAAAATTATAAATTAAACAAAAAAAATAAATTAACTAAAATATATTATTCTAATTAAACAGGACAAAAAAATAATTAATTATTCACACAAAAAAAAACAATTTTAAATGGTTTGGGAATATTATTTTAAATTAGTAAAAAATAAAACAAATCATACATTTTTATCTTATAAATTGTAAATTATTATTGTAAAAGAATTTTTATTATAATATTAATGTACTTATATAACAAAACAAAAAATTATTTATAACAGAATCACTAAAAAAAAAAAAAAGTTCAATATTTAAAAAATTAAAAAAGTTGTTTGTGTGTGTTCAATAAAAATAAAAATAGCATAAAAATAATTTTATTTAACTATAAATAACAAAAAATATTACTACGTTTTTTTTGTAATTTACAAGAAGAATAAATAAATTTATTGTTATATACGATGTTACTACATACGTATATATACGATGAATAAAAAACATGTTTTAAATATTAAGTTTATTATTCCAATCAGCTGATTTGTTTGTTGAAAAACAATTGTTTGACTATTATCAATAATTTTGAGGTTATTCAATGTTGGTTTCTTTAACTAGTTCAGCAACATTGCCAGTAGAGTCGCCTGCTGACAAACTAATAAATAGGCTTTTCTTCTTCATACATCCTGGAAACAAACATTCCTGTGAATAAACAAAGGAATAAAATAATACCTACTACATTCAATAATTAAATTGGAAATTCATTGAGAAGATATTCTTCGCTAAAGGTCTGGTGAACTGTAGTTAAAAATAGTCCCGATCTCCTAACAAAACATGAAACTATAACCCAGAGGTAATTACTTTATTAGCATTGCATTAAACTGAAGTGAAAGTTTAGGAGTTATAACAGCTTAAAAATTCTTCAAATAACAGTGGTAAGTTTATAAATTTACTGAACTCTTTTTTTAAAGAAAACTATAACCAGATTCGTTTGCGGAAAAAAAAAGAGCATGAAAAAATGGAAAACTTAATTTGTGAAGTACCAATTCCAGTATTAAATGTTCCTTTAATATATATGATTCGTCGGCCATCAGTCCTACGACTTTCTATTATTCTAATTAAAACAATTTAATCAAGAAATTTTCTTTAAAATTGCAACGATAAAATGTTTTGTTGGGATGGCCATAAAAATGGTTGTGGGGATTTTACTTGTATACCTGAGCAGCCTTATGTGGAGCGCTCGAAAGGTCAAAACCAACAAGATTGTGCAAATTTAAACTAACTGACAGGTCTTCAATTTCCCTCTAAAAAATTCAATTTTTTCAGAAAAATGTTTCAAATAAAAGTGATACGTTTTTATCTATGCAGCATGCCCGCAAGGGGTATCTGTTGCATGCAGTTACTTGGGGAGTAGCGACCTATGGGTTACCACAGCTCAGTACTCCATGCAGTTCGTCAGAACAGTACACAATAAACTACATACACTCTACACTTTACAGACAAGGACAAACACAATACACAAACTAGGGTCTCCGTCCCTAGTTAATTGGCGAAAGCCAAGAGAGAAGGAAGGGATTAGCTCAGTGGTACGCGCCGGACTAGCAACCTGGAGGTCCCGGGTTTGAATCCAGCATGCTACCTTTAGATTTTTTTTCTTCATAGGAGCCTCTACAACTCACTGTCCGATGGTGGGCAGTGTTGTCTGTAGTTACAGAATGCTGCTTGAAGGCCGGCTGTGCATTGGAGAAGGCTCCGGCGGGCACAATAGATCTTTCACGTCTCAGTGCAATAATCCCAATAGTACAATCTAAATCTATCTATGCAGAAGCAGCTGCATATATGTCATGTGTAAATACATACACACACAAATAATATTCATGAAATAATTCATTTTTTACAGAAAATTCCAAATTTGGAAATACTAGATTCCCAACCTTCACATGCATCAAATTCTCAACCGTTCCATACATCAAAGAGGAAGAAAAATAGCAGTGAAAATAAGAGCGAGGAGAAATTTTTAAAAAAAAAAAGGACCCCTCAATATGGCTATGGCAACAATATCCAAGTCAACTGATTGAGAGCAGGTTTTTGGGGACAATACTGCCGATAAGTTCAGGAGTTTGAGTAAAAATAAGAAGAAAAGATTGAGAAAAATTGAGCAAGTAATGGTTCAATATGAAGAAAGTGGTACTGACAGTGAGGGAGCCAATGATACAGCAGAAAATTTATATTCATTAACTGATATAATTAACTAAATTTACTATTATTTTTATTCAAATCATTATTTTTACTTAGGTTTTTGAAAACTTGATTTGCTAATTTTTTGGATAACTATTTGTTAATTGATTGCTGAATTTTGTACGATTCGGAAAAATTTTCTGTTAAACTAGTTTTAGTTATTTATAAAGTAATAATCTCATTAATCAACAGGCGAGTACGTTTTTAAACTCATTTTCATTCTATACAATATGTAGAAGTCCTGTTTGTGGATGGATGAACTTTGAAATACTACTACATTTTCTGTATATATAAGATAACAATATAAATAATAAAAAAATAACTTTTTTAAAATCATTATAGGTAACCTACTTACTCGTACCTTGCTTTACTTTTACGGCGTTTCCCTTTGGTGAGTTGGCCTCAAGTCGTCCTTTTCCCTGCATTTTTGGAGCAGATAAATTTTTCTGTAAGCAGGGAGCTGGCCTGCTGTACAAACCCTAACCTGGAGGTACCTAAAAGGCATTATAATAACCAAATCAAGATTATTTTTCGGATGCCATTTCATGGTACTACACAGATTTGACATTTATTATATCGTTAAAAGTACTATTCTTGAAGAAAGTCGCACTATAATAGTCCTATTACTTGAATTAAACGATATGCTCTTTTTAAAATGAATAAAATACTTTTAATGTCTCTGTTTTTCTTTATTTCTAAGTATAGGGTATGGGATTGTGCAGGTAATTCTCATCAATGGAAGAGTTATAAATTAGGACCATTAATGCATGAAACCTACTAATAGGTCCACTGCAATGGATTTCATTTGTATCAAAAGATACTTTATTCTATGAACATGCATATTAAAGAATGTGAGATGCCCATAATCTTCTTACCTGTAAATATTCATTCTTCAGGTTACTAAATATTGTAGTGCACACTTCCGAAATATTTGAGAAATACTGCACACTGGCGCACTGAACAAACACATTAAAGAGTGGAAACTGTCTCCTGTAAATAGACGAATACGTAAAAAAACATTGCAAAACTAATTGACCATTAAGAGCTTGGTAAATAATCATTGTACAAACCTGTTACCAAATACCTTAAGGTAATTGCTGTCTCTTCGCTGATAAAATATATTTTTAGTGCGTCTTTCTTCCAGATAAGCGGATTCCGGGACAGAAAGAAATCAAAGTCTGCTGCAGACATCCGAACAAAACTTTTGTGTTCTGTCGGGGCTTCACTTCTCAATTCCATGAGTAGATTTCCGAAAACTCCACTTCTCTGTCTTTTCGCAATCCACTCACGAACCCGTCTCATTATTTTCACGGACACGTTTTGTTATCTTTTCGTTTCTTCATCGTCTGAAAGTAAAAATACTGCAACTGCAGCGGGTTGCATGCTTGCAAAGCCGTTATTTTTGCATATACCAAAATAAGGTTAAGAAACACCCCTGGCACTGCTTGCCTATCTGCGCATGTAAACATAGGGCAGTGTTCACTGACGCATGACGTCACAAGAGCACTATCAGGCATTTGTCAGCGAAAATACTGACAATTTACTACTCTCGTGTAAACATCTAGTCAGTGAAACATATAGACCGGGTACCCGACAGTGTACTGACCAACTGACCATACACTGACCGTGTATTCGCACCTTAAGAATTACATATTGATATTAATACAACGGAAGAATTGAAATAATTTCGCCGATTTTTAAATTTGCCAAATCCAAAAAATATCAAATTGTATTTGGAGTTCACACTGCCATAGGTGCTCAAATTTCATATTTTTCTTCTCTTAAAAGTGCTGCAACCATGCGATCACTTTTATAAATAACATTTTGTTTGCGATAAGTCTAATATTGTTATAGCAACCTAGTTTTTAATGTTATCTGTCGATTTTTTTATTTTTTATTATAGGTTCCTGAAGCAATTAATCTTTTATCTTAATCTATTTCGAAATGTTTCAATTCTAGTTTTTTTTATCGAGCCTTGTAATAATTATTTTGCAATAATGTTCCTTAAGTAACTGGTATTACGGTCTCATTTTCATCTTTATTATTATGGTTAATCAAACGCTGAAGAAACACTAAAACTTGCTGTGGACTGGGGAGTTCCCCACCAGCTATCCCAAAATTTCCATTACTAACGCTATTTTTATTTGTAAAATGAAATTTTACTATTTTTACCAGATTTTCTTGATTTTTTGTATATAAAAATTCAAATTATTGCTACTTTACGATGCAGACGTTGTACAGTGCTTTGTATACAACGCGTACATAACATTTTCCAGTCGAATTAAACTTTTTGCCAATCAAATTAAACCTTTATCTACTTAAAGTAAACCTTCTTCCATTAAAGTTGAACCTTTTTTTAACATAATATGCATTACGAATTTCTGAACAATTTTAAGCACTTTTCTCCCGCATTAATAATTTTTTGAACCGATTTTATTAAGTTACTCTGTATAATTTGAACACTTGTCGCACCAAAATAAACATAAAAACATATATACGCATGTTGCAATTGCCATATGACAGATACCGTTTGAATTTTTTTAGATAAAAAGAACGCATTCACATAATATGTATCTGTTCTTTTTAATATTCATATCATTATGCAGAAAGGGAACACTGCCGAAATTACAGTGTTCCCCTCAGATAATAATTTCATTTCAATTACAAATCGGTTAATGAATTGTTTCTTCCTGGTCATTGAGCTAGCAGCTTGCCTTCGTGAAAGTACGCAGTGGTCTGCAAATGTGTTGCTTAAAACATTACCGGAAATGTTGAATGAAAATAATTATCCGGTCACCAAGTGCAATAATGTTGCTGGAAATATTACTGAGCAATGTTTACTAAAATATTTTCGCCGATTGCAATTCTTATTGTCCGTGTAAAAGCCCTTAATCTTATATTGCGGCAAGAGATAAGAAAACTCTCTGGAAGAAACTTGTTGCGAAGGTTGACGCTCCAGAATTGTAATTTTTTTTTTTCTTTTACTCTACCAAAGTAACATGAAAAGAAAACTGATTGAGTTTTCTTAAAAACAATCCGAGTGATTTTCTTCCAAAAAGATTTTTTTTGTGTGGGGGTCGACATTTCATTAAGTTGTTCTCTACAATCTCTCTTTTCTCTAATAATCAAATAAAAATATAATATTAGATATTCAATGAAAAAAATTGTCGAAATAAATTACCATTGAAGTTTACGAAGTGATAGAATGAAGAGAATAATTATTAAAGAAAGTTTGTATTTATTTTGACGTGTACATTTCACTGCGCAGGTACAGTTCTGCCTTACGTGGCAGTGGGCTGTGAATTGTGAATTTTGTGTAACTATAACGGCAGCTGATATACTAGTTATTTATTATTTATTGCTTTTGTGTAGTGTCTGAGTGATGTGTTTGAAATAAATGTTCGTAGACTTCATATTTGGGTAATAAATTTTAATATAACTTTCAATGTAGGTGTATAAGGTTAAATATTATTTTCAAAGAGATATATTTATTATAAAACATATTTTTGATAGTCGATAATATTTCATTATGAAGTTCTTTGAATTTATATTTTAAATAAAATAAATTCCATGTTAGAAGCATTTATCCAGCTTCTTTCATAAGCTAACTTAGAATACGTCTTCTGTTTGAATATTAAGGTCGTCTAAATTATTTCTTTATTATAACTAATGACTTCCCCAATAAACATTTATCAGTAAAACTACAAATATTTCAAGTTTTTATATGCATTCAGGAGTTTTATCTTGTATTAAAGATTTCTTGAAAGATGAATTTTGCAGGCTCGTCGATACTTCCACGTAATACTTTCTAATTTGTAAAAATTTGCTTTAATGGTCACAGTGATTGATCGCTTGAATAATCGTTGAAGTAGTCAAGGATATTTGGAAGAATATTATAGACATCATGGAAGAAGAGATGAATGATAATATTGTTAGCATTCTTTGATCTAAATGTTTTAAACCAACTTCTTGTTAGTGATATTTTCAGTATACTTTTCAACTGTTGTAAAAAGCTTTTTTTGTGACATTATGTTTTTTGATTCATTTGTGGTTTGCTAATAATGAATACTTAGCATGGTGTGTAGAAAACATATTTATTACATATCTCGCCAGTTAGTAGCATATGTTTACCCTAAAGTGAATTTATTCTGACAGACTTTTAAAGTTTCTTTCATTGGGTTTAAAACATAGTGAACATTTATATGTGTACAAACGAAAACTAAATGCCCAATTTTACAAAATAAGGCTTCAAAATTCCTTTAAGTTAATGATAATTTTATTAATAGACCATATGTAGAATCTATTTTCTACTTAATGATTTGGTGTTAAAAATTATTTGATTTTTTCCCTCTTAGAGACGATATAATAAACACATGTTAATTGTGACTATTTCTTCATAATCTGGTAATGTAATTATACTCTCAAGGGAATATTTTAATTTACACTGATTTAAGATATGTCCATATTGGAGAAGATTTATTTAATCAGAAATCAAAGCACTTGATATTAGCTTGAATGCAATTAAGATGAGAAATATAATTAAACTTTTTCTTATGCATTATGTAGGATTCTTACAAAAAAGAAAATTCAATGATAAAAATAAAATTTCCCACTTCTGATATAAAATTCTTCTGTTATGAAATTATTTGATTTAACATTAAACATTAAAATTTAACATTAAATATTGACAAACATTAAAGATAGCAATTACTATTGATAATAATGTCTGTGACATGTATGTTTAAGAAAATATTGATGAAATAATCTTATAAATGCTTCATATTTATGAATAAAGAAAAATGAAATTAGACTTGATTTGTGTAGATTATTCTCCATTTAGCTTATATTTATAGCATCCAATAAATTGCCTGGCAAATATTTTATCACTTACCTAATTAAAATCTTTTTTACTACTCTACTAACTGTAGTGGTTAACTAAAGTAAGGAAGTATATATGTTCCAAAAAAAGAAAAACAACACTCGCTACTAAAAATATAAACTCCTATCCTTTTAGAATCCATTGTGGTAGTATAATTTCCAAATTTGTCGAAAATATCTGTAGGAAGGCTTTTCTCTTTTAACCTGCCTTACCGCCTAGAAAAGTGGTTTTTCAGTTTTTCCTATTTCATTCTCTCACAAATTTGTAGATTTTTTTTTTTTTCCTTGAACGTCTCAATAACATTCAGCAGTATGAAGGAATTTACTTGCTGAAAATGGCCGAATATCAAATAACACTCTTGGAAATTAACTAAAAAGGAACGGAATTTTTAAGAAATTATTGCTTATTATTGGGGCTCGAGATTGATATTTTCAGTTTCAGTAGCTGAAGAGCTTCTTTAATTTTAGTAAATTAACTTGGATAATAAGTTTTATTATATTAATAAGATGAAATAATATTTATTTTAGGAAGATTGGTGTTGGATAGGTTTCTTTAATGATTGTTTCATTTTGTGGTTGTAGGACGTATTCGGTTATTCTCCCATCTTCAGACTGTTTTGATAAATAGTATGCCTTCTTTATATGTTTTTACTGATTTATTAAAAGAATATATCTGGAGCATTCAGAACATGCGAAACTGGTGGAAGACCATTAAACAATGCGTGCCATCACGAGAAAATTTAAAATGATTGATTGTTGTGTTAAATTTATTGCTGTAGAGTAAAAACAAATTGCAAGTTTGTGACTGGTAAAGAGATCCTTTTGCCCAGAATATTGCTTATGTACATACTCTTCTTGAATAAGTAAAGTTCAATTTTTATTTATGAAAAGCTCAGACTAAAAGGTTATTGTCGTTACAAAAAATTAGTAAAAGAATTTATTTCCCTTTTCGATTATATTTCAAGGCTCTCATAGAAGATATTACTATTTTTTTTTTTAACTGAAATAAACCTAAAGCCTTGAATTTTTTTAAAAATTACATGTATAAAAAAATCCCATATTTGTTACTTCTTATTGTTGCGTTTCTAATCCAGACATTGAAACATGAGTAAATTCATTTTTTAATTTTGTAAAAATATTTCTTTTTTCCATATTATATCCTTGCGTCTATAACAAAATTGTACTGTAATATTTGGACATGGTACTCACATATTGTTAACAGATGTAATAAATATTTTTGAAAAGTAGCTCTTGTTGATGGCATTGCTTGACCAAGATGAACAATTAAAAAAAAATTGGTTCGCTTTGTTATCAGAATATCTTATATGGTACTGAACACGATCCAAAAAGGAGGACAAGCAATATAATATAAATTACAAAATTTATAGCATTTATTATCAATATTTCTAGCAATGGATAAAAGTTTAAAATGTTTAAAAGCTATATTACCTCTGTTTCAGGTACAAATTTATGAAACATATCCTTTGTAGAACTTAGTTGCAGGGTCTTCATTAGTGTACATACTAGTAAAAATTAACTTAATATCGAATAAACTGAAAGCATGTCGTTTTAATGAAATATTAGAAGGTAAATTCATTTTCTTACCTTACGTCAAACATATGCAAAGAATTCACATACTACATCAGGTACTTTTTGTAGACAGTAAACTATCGAAATGAATCCACAATTAACAACCCAACAAGCTCAGTATAATGCTGCACCTCCTAGCGGATATGGAGCTCAGAATTATGCTTCTCAGAATGTGCAAGGTCAGATGAAGCAAGTACCACCGCAGATGCCTTTGCAATATCAGCAACAAGCACCACAACAGTTCCCTAGTAAATAAATTTTTTAACTTAAATTTATTTTGATTTGAATCTATTTTGAGATTATTTTAATTTTTATCTTTTCATTTGTAGATGCTCCCTCTCCTGGTTCTCCTTTGAGACAACCCACGGTAGGTATGCAACCTATGCAATCTCCTTTGTCTCCTCAAGGCATGGTGCCACCAAGTAATCAGCAGTTTGCCTCTGGAAATCAAATGATGCCACAAATTAGTAATCAAAATGCATTGACATCTCAAAATACTAATCAACTTTCTCATCCTATAAGATCTCAACTATCAAATGTGAATGCAATGCAGCCTAATCAACAGCAGTTTTCTCAGCCCATAAGCAGTCCACCATTGCAATCTAGACAGCCAGGAGTTACTGCCAACAATCCTTTGTCAAATGTTGCCAATGTACATGGAATTGCTCAATCCCAACAAGCTACACAACTTGGTAGCATGCCACAACAGATGACACATCATACTTCGAATGTAATGCCGCTACATAATTCATTACAACAACCACCAGTAAGCTCTCTGCCACAGTCTAATCAGAATATGAATATGGCTGGCCCAATTCAGACAGCTCCTCAGAGAATGGGAATGCCACCCAGAGGTCCTGGAGGAAATCAGTATCCTCCTATGCCTTCACCTGGAGGGAGCATAAATCAAATTTCTACACAGATGGCGAATGTGAATTTGAATGGTCCTCAATCATTTCCTGCTCAGCAAATGGTAATTTTCATTTTGAAATAAATACATATTTTTATGTCCTTATTTGGTTATAATGGATTGCTAATTCTATAAATTCATTTTGTTGCTATTAATTTGAGAAGATGAATTTGAAACATTTTTAACATTTTTCCTTTCAGCAGTCAGATAATGTAAAAAGAGCTGTAAATAGATTAGAAAACTTAAAACTATTATTTATCCATAATTATTAAGTAATAATATTTTTTTTTTTTTTTCATTTTTTGGTAAAACTGGCAATTTTGTTCATTTTTTCAGAAAGTCAATTAGACTATCAAAGATATTATTGTACCATATTTATTTGTATTGTTATGGATTTCTTTTATTCTTGTGATATTTTTCTATCCGTTTTAATTGTGCCATGGCATCATGATCCTCAAAAAAATTAAATATGTTTTTATCCTTTTTTAAATTAATTTCGAGTCATCAGATTGATCATTGAGAAGTAAATTACATTTTTATTATATAAAAACTTCTAAAAAAAGACATATTAATGAATGTTTGAATTTCATCAGATGAGAACTCAATGACTGATTGCATTGATGATGCATTATGCATAGTAAGGGTATTACATATTGAAAATGTGGGTGGATGATCCGCAATGCTGGATAACATCCGGCATTTTATCTGTCGTAGCATGCATATTGGTTTTGATCCTGACCGGTTTCGGATTTTCATCCATTGTCAGAGCAAATTTGCCAAGTTAGTGTAGAGAATTCACTTCAACGAAATGTTGACATATATACAACCAACAAGTGTGACTCTAACAGAAACATTTCGTTGAAGTGAACTCTCTACATGAATTTGGTGAATTTGCTCTGATGAAGGATGAAAATCCGAAACCGGTCTTGAACAAAACTTATCCAATATGCATGCTGCGACGGATAAAATATCGAAGAATATTATTATATGTCTTTGGGGACAGTAGCTACAATTTTGAGTTTTAACTTTAAATAAAAAATTCAATTCTTTTAGCGTTTTCTAAAATATCAAAGCGAAAATCTATCTAAAATTGATTAATTTTAAAAAAGAAAAGATTGCAATCATTTTTTTTTTTTTTTAAATGTTACAGATAACCTTAAGAGCTGCTAAAACAAATAGCGTTAAGATTTTGAAGTGTGATTTATTTATTGATTAAAATTTTCGTATTATAAAATATTTTAAAGGAATAATTTGTTTATTCAATTATATAAAGTGGATTAATTCATCTTTTTATTGGCTATGAAGATTTTTAATAAATGCCTCTTTATGATAGTTAAATAAATGAATAAATTAAATGTATTCATAGTTAGTCTTGCACAATATTATAAATGAGTTTGATAATCTCAAAGTGACAATTTTGATGATGCTTCTGATGGGTATTTAGTACTAAAGAGATACATACAGAACGAACTCGAATATGCCAACACAAAAATTAGAAACAAAGGAGTTGTAAAGTCATGTCCACTAAAGCGAATCAGTATATAATAATGGTTGATTAAAATATTGGTGTAAGCAATTGGCTTATTTGGTATTAGTGAAATAAAGATTTGGTTTATGCAAAAGACAGGGAGTCTTTTAGTCTTTGAAATAATGCGGTAGTCTCTGTCGATTAGGTTGAGCAGTTAGAAGGGGAAAAAAATACAATTTTTAGAAGGGAAATATTTTGCTTTATTAGATAAATAGTAATTAAAATTAATTACTGAAATATGGGTTTTTGCTGTTTATTTATAATAATAGAATGATTTAAATTTAAATTTATATTTTTTATCACAAATAAAAAGCATTATTTAATGTGAAAACTCTCATGTTTTTATGAAAATATTGGTACAAAATTTATTCTTTTTTTTTTGTGTGCACAATAACACTTGAAAAAATTCAGTGAACATATATTGGATTTTATTTATTTCTTTCTGCTCTTTAGGGTATGGGAGGCCCAATGAAAACAACTAATGCATATCCTTCTCCTATGCAAACTGGACCAAGGTATCCTTCTGTAAATGGTGGCCCACAACCGCATATGAATGGACTTCCAGATTCCAGTGGACCAGGAAGAGGGAACATTCCACCTCCACAGATGCAGAATAGATATCCTCCAATGGTAGATAATTTTATTACAAATAAAACAATTCTAAATTAACAATATCATTTAAAGACATATCTCTTTTTCAAGAAAAATTAATAAAGATTCTCTGGTGTAATCCAGCATTTGCCACATATTTTTTAATATAAAATATAAAATCATGTTTTCAAAACTTAGATAATTACAAACTTAGTCAAATTTAAACTTTGCTTAATATTACTTTTAGTATTAAAAAAAGGTTTTTCAAGGTTAAAATAAATAACAATCAATGATTCACTTAATAATTGTTACACTGAAATAAAATAAAACAATAAAATATGGCAATTAAAAACAAAAAATCATAGAAAAAAAACAGAAAATTTATCCTGATAGATGGATATCATTATTTCAGAATTAAATTTCGCTTGGTTAACTCATTAAGAATAAAATATAGTCATTTACTGACTAACAGATGTGAAGTAAATTAGTTTTCGTAGATTGGCAACCAATAAATATATTTGATTATTAATGGCTGCAAAATGGAATGTTCCAGCTAATGGAACAATTGTTGACTTGGGGTTAGTTTTGTCATTATCGTTGATGGAACTTTAAAATTTGATTAGTTTTCTTAAAATAGCGTACAGACATCTCGTTATATTAGATTTTCTTTTTCCAAGGCAGGCATTGGGCCTAGTAGCTAAATTACTTTTTTCCAGTAGCCAATTGGCAGTTGTAAAATCTGTTTCTTTGTTGCAGAATATTTACTAGTTTAACAACTATTTCGGACAAACGCTTTGCTCAAGATATAACTGGTATCTCTACGGATATTAGATCGAAATCGCTAGTGATCATGTATTTCAGCAGCACTGAACAGAATCCTTTGCTCTTGTTGCTTAGCATCTTCTGGCATCGATCTGCTTTGTATATATGCCACCGCCTTAGAGTAGGTGTTGGTTGGGAAAGTTTAATCGCAGCTTTCGAGCCGAAAGCAGTAAAAAACAGCTTCGAAACTATTTCCTATTCCTATTAAGGAAAGGAAACTTTCCTATCAATGTGGCCAGATCGAACGATTGCTCCAACTCCACGTAGAAGTGCTTGTTCTGCTTCCCGATGTCATCTCCATTCTTTTGAAAATTAGGAGATATCCTTTTTCAGTACTGTTACCATGTCTACAAAACCATGTATAAATATGTGCATTCATGAAAACATGGATGGATTCACATTGCTGGATAACTTTTGGGATTTTATACAGTGTAGCATGCTTCTTTTGCAGGTTCTGACTGGCTTCGGATTCGCATCCACCGTCAGAGCATACTTATAAAGTTTGAGTTTAACTATAATTTTCTGCCTACATTGTTGATTATTGACTGATGTTGACTGATTGACTGATTATTGACTGATTAATACTCTCTATACAAACACTGATCAGTGTGGTGCATGACAGAAAATTAAAGTTGAATTCATATCTCTTAACGAACTACGAAACCATACTCTGACGATTGATGAGAATCCGAAACAGGTCAGTATCATCAAAAAGAACATGATATCAAATCTCAATGATTGATATGATATCCATCATTGATGTATATATCTTATCTTGTATAATGGAAAAACAACTAAAGGAGATCTCGAGGAGCGGTCAATAAAATGTACACTTTTTTTTAAATCTTCTCCAACGTTTCGACAAATTTATTGTCTTCTTCAGGGGTCTGTACAACAATCAAACAAAAAGGAATAATAATAATAATAGTAATCACAATAATCTTAACATAGATAATAATAATAAAGAAATAGTTTGGGACAATTATTAAATAGAAGACAAATACAATCTATTTAATAATTGTCCCAAACTATTTCTTTATTATTATTATCTATATTTAGATTATGGTGATTACTATTATTATTATTCTTTTTTGTTTGATTGTTGTACAGATCCCTGAAGAAGACAATAAATTTGTCGAAACGTTGGAAAAGATTTAAAAAAAAGTGTACATTTTATTGACCGCTCCTCGAGATCTCCTTTAGTTGTTATTAGATCGGTCGAGAATCTTCATTAACATAATGGAAAAACTTTTAATTCTT
Source organism: Triatoma infestans (assembly GCA_011037195.1). Lineage (NCBI taxonomy): Eukaryota > Metazoa > Arthropoda > Insecta > Hemiptera > Reduviidae > Triatoma > Triatoma infestans. Next base: position 22,999 of record JAAEAF010007630.1, on the reverse strand, counting down.
CCTGTAAAATGATAATCTTGTTTGAGGTCATTCCAATTGAAAGAGAACCACTGGTGTTAGGCTATAGTCGATATCTGGTAATCAAATTGAACTCGAAATACGAGTAGGTTAACGAACAAAATAATACTTAGATATAAAGTTACTGATGATTTAAAAAAAAAATATCATTAATTGACTGACATCTTATTACGTAGTTCATTGTTCATTATTTTAATAACCCAGCACTGCTGTCTCCCACACGTTATTTCGCAAAGTAAATATGAAACATTTGTATGTGATTATCCAGTTTTTAGTTGTAATTTTTGTTCAGTTTTTTGAACAAATCTTTTTATAGTTTTAGATAACATAATTTCGTTTCTTTCAAATATGGTTTTTATTTAATTCAGTTCTTTTAATTCTTCTGTAAAGTTTTTTTTTTTCAAATTTAAGGCACTACAACATCTATGGTCATTGGCGCCAGGAGCCTTCTCAGTACATTGTCGGCCTACGGACAGTGTTTTCATATTACAGACAACGCTATCCATCATCAGACAGTGAGCTGTAGAGGCACCTAGGAAGAAAAAAATCTAACGGGAGCACAGCTGGACTCAAACCCAGGTCCACCGCGTGGGAGTCCAGTACGCTAACCACTTAGCTATTCCCTTCCCTTCCTCTAAAGTATAAGTTAGTAAAATCTTACATTAGCTTACAAATACCAGAGGAAAATCGTAAGTTTTACAGCTCTCCTAGAACCCTCCAAAAATAAATTTCTAAGAATATTGCTCCATTTATATGTTATATTGTATCTTAGTATGCAAATTTTAAAGAACCTTGTTGGAGCTAGTTTTGAAAAAATTGCAAAAAACTAAAGAAAAAAAAAAGTCTCCACTTTGGTTAATGGATTTGGACATAAACCTTTGTGGCGGTTGAATATGTGGATGGGTTCTGCAATGCTGGATAAAATTTGGTATTTTATCCGTTTTATCATGTATATTAATAGTTTTCCTGACCGGTTTCGGATTATCATTCATCGTCACAGCAAATTCACCAAGTTCGTGTAGACAGTTCACTTCAATTTAATGTTTCTCGACACTTTCTTTGTGTCGGAATCTACATGCTGAATACCTTCCTGCAGTCTTTACCTTTTGTGAGATATTTTGTTTACTCATCAACAAGCGCGGCGCACACACACACCATTCGATAAAACATTTTTTCCATTCTCAGGGGAACTCAAAATTCCATTGAAAACTCAATTTTTCTTTCAGCTTTAAGAAAAAGTAATCTGTTCTTTTTCTATGTATACTAAATGGACTGTATTTTGATCGGCAACCAAGTAGCGACTTCTGTAATGATTATCTGACTCATTTACAAGGATTGAATAAATTTTAAACATTTTTATTAAATTTTTTTTAACAAAACAAACAGCCATTATGTTCAGCAGTTTATGAAAATTTATTATATCAAATGGTTAATGCGACAAAATTTGTTTGAAAATTTCAGGAAAATTCTGGAATGCAACAAAATAGTGGTTACAGCGGTGGTGCTCATACAGGCATGCCTCCTCAGCAGATTGCAGGATATCCACCAACCCATCAAGGATATCCACCACAGCCTTCACCTTATCCAGGCCAACAACCAAGTTATCCTGGTCAACAGCAAACTCCACGTAGATTGGACCCTGATCAAATGCCAAGTCCTGTGAGTTACTATTTTTTTTATCTATTTTATACGAGGATAAGTCAATAATTATCCGCAATGTGGTTATATTTTTCAAGAGGTTGGTAGTACTGTCGTGAAGCATAGATGGCGCATGCGTGGTTTCGTTGTTGTTATGCCTGCACAGGTTAGACGCTACTAGGTTAGTTCTATGGTGACTGTCGTGCCCTTAACCATGGCTGCTCCGCTTTCTGTTTGCACCAAAGAAGAGCAGCGTTCAGTGATCCGTTTTTTGTGGTCGGAAGGTGTACCCGGGGCCGAAATTCATCGAAGACTTTCGGTACAGTACGGGAAGTGTGTTGCCTCAACCGTGTGTCTATGAATGGATTGAAAAATTCAAAGATGGTCGTACAAGTGTTACGCATGACGAAGGAGCCAGACGACCATTTACCGCCACAAATGAGGAGAACATTGAACGTGCAAATGAAATGATTGTGATGGACAGACGGGTAACTATTGATAAAGTGGCTCATTGGTCTGCAAATTAGTTCTGCATACGAAATCATCCACAACAGACTTGGGTTTCATAAAGTCTGTGCAAGATGGGTCCCAAAACAACTCACACAGTTGCATAAACAACAGCGCTTGGACATCTGCCAAAAATATTTGGATCGCTATGGTAATGAACTTGACATTTTCTTAAACAAAATCGTCACCGGTGACGAAACATGGATCGGAGACAAAATCGTCGCCGGAGAGTAAACGGCAGAGTATGGAATGGAAACATCCCAATACGCCCTGCAAGAAAAAGTTCAAAAGCCAACCATCCGCAGGAAAACTGATGCTTACAGTTTTTTGGGACTCACAACGCGTAGTACTGGAACATTATCAGGAAAGGGGCATAACAATAAACAGTGCGCGTTACAGTGAGATGCTTACTGACAAGGTGAAGCCTGCAATTCGAAGCAAACGCCGAGGACTGCTGTCAAAAGGTGTTGTGTTGTTACACGACAATGCCCGTCCACATACTGCTGCCCACACTGTTGAAACGCTTCAGAAACTCAATTTTGAAGTCCTGGATCATTCTCCGTATAGTCCTGACCTTGCTCCATCGGACTTACACTTGTTTGGTCCACTCAAAGGGGCATTAAGGGGGCGTAGATTTACCTCGGATGAAGCAGTAAAAGAAGCAACCTGGCTAGCAGCTCAACCAAAAACCTTCTTTTATGACGGCTTCAGAAAGCTTGTGCAACGATGGACCAAGTGCATTGAAAAGCAAGGGGATTATGTTGAAATATAATGTTTTATATTTGTATTACAATAAAATTTATAACTACATTGCGGATAATTATTGACTTACCCTCGTATTTATTTTAACGGTAAATTATATGGAAAATAATTCAAGTAATTGTCTTAGAATTTATTGATAAACTTAATTATTCAAAGAAATTTTTCTATTTTAGATGCAAGTTATGCAGGATGATCAGAAAACAAAATCTGGCATATTTTATACAAATCAAAAAGGGTTAGTACCTCCCTTGGTTACAACTGATTTCATTGTTCAAGATCAAGGAAATGCTAGTCCTCGATTTATAAGAGCCACAATGTACAATGTGCCTATTAATTCGGATATGATGAAACAGGTGATTTGTTTTTTTTTTTATAAATTCTTTCTACAGTTTTGATATAAAATGAGATTTTTCTTGAATTAAATTTAACCGTTTTATCAATACAGACATCTGTACCATTTGGCCTTGTGATAAGTCCAATGGCCGAAGTGTTGGAAGAGGAACAACCACCGCCATTAGTTGATTTTGGAGAACTGGGACCAGTTCGATGTGTTAGATGTAAAGCATATATGTGTCCAAACATGCAATTTATTGATGGTGGGCGTAGATTCCATTGTCTACTTTGCAAGGCATCAACAGAAGGTAAGATTTTAATGATTTTATTACATTAAAGAAGTATAAGTAGTTGCACTGTTTAAAGAAAAAGTACGGGCAGTGTATGAATTATATTAAACCAAGTGATAATTATTTTTTATCCAATCAGTCCTTAAAATATTTGGATGATCACTTTTTGAATAATTTTTGTTTCTAATCAAAGGCCTCAGAATTCATGTAAAGTTCTAAAGTTCTTGACCTAACCAGAACTTTAGAACTAAGTTTTGGTTAGGTCAATGGGAGAATTTGAAAGTAAATAATCTTTAACTAATAAGATATTTATGTACTTCCTCTTTTCTTTCTAGTAGGTAGTGTAATGTATTGAATATGTGGTTTATGTTCATGCCATCTTATATCTTGAGATTGCATCCGTCATGAAAAGAATGGTTCATTCAGGTCCTTGTCAGAAATTTATGTGACGGGAACTTTATAAGTAAAGTCCTGAGACCTCTGATGGTATAGGAAAATCCATAAGGGATCAGACTTAAAAGAAAAAAAGTTGCTATGACGGATCCAATATCTAGATACTGTACAATTTAGCTTTAAATTCAATTTTCTTTTATGCAGAGATGTCATCGACGAAAACGTTTATCTTCATACATTAAAATTAAAAAGTATAATCCAAAACATCTCTGATTTATTAACAGGTTCTTTAGAAAAAACCCAATTTTTCTACTGTGTTCTATCAAATATTACAGATTTTATAAATGCTTGTCTTGTCATAAAATTTTTAAGATATTGAAGGTTGAAAATATGCATTGCAAATTTCTATTTCTGCAATTAAATTTGGAGAAGTTATTCTTCTGCTACAACGGTTTCCTTGGTTCTCTCCCTCTGGAATTCCCCAAGGGATGAGATAATAAAATTGCTACTTAAGAATTTTTTCCACAAAGCTGAGAATTAGAAGAAAATGGCGCAATTAATCCACTTTGTCTGTCATCAATCTTTGTGACATGTTCTTTACATGCCAGTGTGTGGTACACGGATAGATCAAAGACCTCTGATGGGATTAGAATTGGAGTGTTTGGGGCAAGGACATTCGGAATCTGTGGGTATAATTCTCAGCATAATTCAATTGTAAGATGTGTCCACTTTAACCTCGATAGGAGATAACATAGGAATCAGGAGATATGATCCAAACACTATCCAATGGTCAAGAGAACCATTAAAGCACAGAGCTCATACGTTATCACTTCAAAAATGGTATGGGATTGTCTCGGCAAACTCAGTGACATGGATAGGTAGAGTAAATTTGTCCTACTCTGCAGGATATGTTGACGTAGAAGGAAATGAGATAGCTGACACTTTGGCAAAGAAAGGCGCTATACCCCCCCCTTCATGGAAGTCGGAACTTCGACAGTCTCTCCGGGAAGAGGCTAAATACGAGAAGAAAATGGAAAGCTCGGTCTTAGATAACCTTCCCAACTACTGAGGCACATTGGGGCTTATTTAGACAATTGAAAAGTTCTATGGCATTCATCAGTCTGGTAAAAAGACTTGGCATATTGAGAGGTTGTCTCTTAGGGCATTGCAGATTCAGGGCGAACCTGTAGAAGTAAACCTGGTTTAGGAGACTCCAAAAAACCTCCTGACGGGCCGCGGCACCGTCTTCTACAGAAGTTTTAATGTTGGAGGAAGATATATCCTCGCTAGGATTGTTCCAGAATCTAGGATTTTTCAGAGAAATTAACTTCGAAGGGCCGCTGTAGGTTGAGAGGTTTTATCCTAACACCGATAGGAAGACACAGTAGATCTCATTTTAAAGTTAAAAGTAAATCATTCGAACGTTTTCGAATTCGGAGAGAAAATCGAATGAATGGGAACTATTCTTAATAGGAACTATTCTCATAATTCCAGTTGACGCAGCCACTGGGTTTCTTGGTAATTCCTGTGCATCGAATTTTCGCATATACACACATCAAGCTTGTGACCTAAAAACATTTCTTGCATTGTTCCAATGAAAATTCAGTCGTTATTTTGACCCAATTGAATGCTGCTTCTTATCGGTCACCCAACAAGGAAAATATAAATTTAGTTTTATATGTATATCTGAACCACTTGCTTTCTCATTTATCTAATTTGACTTTTTTACCAAATTGTACTCTTTCTTGTCCCTTTCGTCACGAAATCTGACTTTTTTTTATTATTAATTTTTTTTAGTACCAGCAGAGTATTTCCAACATTTAGATCATACTGGCCTACGTGTAGATAGGTTTGAACGAGCAGAGTTGGTTTTAGGAACCTACGATATAGTTGCTACAAAGGAATATTGCAGAGTAAGCAAATAATTTAATTGATCCTATAAAGGTTTGCTTATAAGTATTTCTAGACTTAATATTTCCTTCTTTTTTTTTCAGGATAATCAGCAGCCGAAAACTCCTGCATTAATATTTCTTATCGATGTTTCCTATAATAATGTCAAATCTGGACTTGTGTCGTTATTATGTAGTCAGATGAAGAGTTTCCTTAAATGTTTGCCAAGAGAAAGAGGTGAAGAAAAGTCATCACTGAGAGTTGGTTTTATTACATACAATTCTTCGGTGCATTTCTACAATTTAAACGTAAGTGTTATAATTATAATGCTATTTATTAATTTTCATTTTTTTTTATTTACCTTAATAATACTCGTTAAAAGTTCCATAGTGCATTCGATTATCATTTTGCCTTTTAATTTTTAGCCAAACTTAGGGCAACCACAAATGCTTGTAGTAGGAGATATTCAAGACATGTTTATGCCATTATTAGATGGCTTTCTAGCAGATGTTGAAGAATCAGAAAGCTTGATAGATACACTCATGGCACAAATTCCTACGATGTTCGCTAATACAAGAGAAACAGAAACAATTCTTGCCCCAGCTATTCAAGCTGGTCTAGAAGCGTTGAAAGTAAGGGATTATATTATATCTGTTCACATTGTTTTTCCTTCCTTTTTGTCTCTTACCAAGACGCTAAATATCTTAATATTGTAAATTTAAATAAATAAATAAATAAATAAATACCTTTTTAAGGCATCAAGTCGTGCTGGAAAATTACTAGTATTTCATTCATCACTTCCGATTGCTGAAGCTCCTGGTAAACTTAAGAATAGAGATGACCGTAAGTTATTGGGAACCGATAAGGAGAAAAGCGTTTTAAGTGAGTAATTAAATATAAAAGTCATTTGTTAATAAACCTCAAGTAATGAACTATACTTAGATTAATAATAATAATTGTCAAATAATATTTTCCCTTGAAATTTCAGCACCACAAAACACTGTTTATAACAATTTGGGCCAAGAATGCGTGGGAGTTGGTTGTAGCGTAGATCTATTCATTACTAATAATTCTTATATTGATCTACCAACAATTGGACAGGTTGCCAGATTGACTGGTGGAGAAGTGTATAAGTATACATATTTCCAGGTATATCAATTTTTTTGTTTCAAACATATGCCATTAATGCGATTGTAATGTTCAGAAATTGTGCGGTCACCTTACATAGTTCATAACTGTGTCACTTGTGCTTCACGATATCCTGAGGGCTGAGGATTCAAATTCCAAGCCACATATGAGAAATCGTTGGTCACATTTTCTACAAAATGGATTTAAATATTTCCTAAAGGTTCTTTGCTTTCAAAGGACATAGTAAGCCTTAGCTGTCACCCTTACTGTTGTGTGGATTTAAGGATCCTTCCAAGAATAATTGGTGATCAGAGATATTTTCCGTGATAGCCTGCTTCTTTTTGTGGTCATCGACCGGTTCCAAGTGTTCGCCCATCATCAGGATGTTTTTGTCAAAACAATGTAATAACGTAGACTGAGCACAGTTTAAATATCAACTTGTTGTCTATCACCTAAATTTGCTCTGGGCAAGTCTATGTTATCACACATCGAAAACATCGATGATTGGCCGAATGCCCGAAACCGTACGATGACTACAAAAAGAAGCAGGCTATAACGGAAAATATCTCTCTGATGCTTTCCAGCTCTGCAGAACCAACCACAACAAATAATTGGTGATAATAATATAGTAAGTCTCGGCAGACTTCTGCACGCCAAGGGCTAATTATAATTTTTCAGAAATGTCCATATTTATATTACACTATAAAATCAACAAAACTGCACATAACATGAACAATTACAAATAATCCTTTTAAAAAAAAAAAAACAAAAAAAAAAACAAGTATACATTTGACATAAATTATTTTGATCGATTGTTACTAATAAAAGTGATAGACCTACATATTTATGTAATATGTATACAAAGTTTGAAAAAAATCATAGGAACCGTTTTCGAGAAAATTGCAGAAAATAAAGGTCCATTCTGTAAATTGATATTTTGATATTTTCGATTAACGAAAATTTTGGATAGGTCCGCGTAATACTTGCGTAATGAAATATTGTAGCCGATAAGTGTGTAATCGATTAGCAGTTGTATGTACTTTTGTGAAAAATATTTAACTAATCAAAAAATAATGAGGTGCCATGGTCACACTCTAGAATGTCCTCCGCTGGACCGCGATCAACGTCTTGCCTTCCTTGTATTTATCTGTGACCTACCCCAGAAAAACACTCATACAATTTTCTCTTATTGGAATTGTTTCCGTTCCAATGGCTAAATTGTCTTTAAAATTGGAGTGTTTACTAAAAGTTTAGTTGGACATGCATTACAAATTAATTTATTTTTTAATATGACTTGTATGGTAATGTCCCCTGTCACTAACATGTGTTTACATCTAAGCCTAACTTAATGGTCGCCCGGAATTTCCCAAATCATTTTTCCAAAAAAAATATTTCAAATAAAAGTGATAGGAATAATCAGTTATCAATATCTGAATATTACACAATCATAAAATATCTATCCAGGTGGATAAATTATAACATATTTGAAACACTATATTGTTATAATAAATTTTGCCACTTATAATTTATTTTCCAGGCTGAATTGGATGGAGAAAGATTGGTCACTGATGTTCAGAAAAATATAAGAAGGTTGTGTGCATTTGATGCAATCATGAGAGTTCGTACATCCACGGGTATACGGCCAACAGATTTTTATGGTCATTTTTTTATGTCCAATACAACAGATGTAGAACTTGCTTGCATTGATCCTGACAAGGTTTGAACAAATATAATGATATAATATATTATGGATGATCCGCAATGCTGGATAACATCTGGTATTTTATCTGTCGTGGCATGCATATTTATTTTGTTCCTGACCGGTTTCGGATTTTCATCCATCGCCAGAGCTAATTCACCAAGCTCGTGTAGAGAGCTCACTTCAACGTAGTTTCTGTTACTTGTTACTTGTTTAAATTCTCCTACCGTGCCCTATTCTTAACAAACGTCTTCTTATCTCTCTAAACATATTCTTACTATAATTTAAACATATTAATATCATTTAAAAGCAAGCATGATAAATAAAAACAAATACATTAGATTTCCTCTAATATTTATTTTAACTCTTCTCCAATTTGCCGTTTGCTGCCAACCTTCTTACATATCAATTTTTCTTACATATTTTCTTGTATTAACTCTGCTTGTATTTCACATTTATGTATTACTTTTACAAGCTTTTGACTGTCCATAAACTTTGCATCGCCTTCCTTCAAACTTTATCTATTCTTATTAGTACAGTATACTTCTGAAATAACTTATCTCCCCCCCCCCATAAAATAACTTGATAAGTCAATGAGTATACTTTACAACACTGTTAAAAATTTAGTTATGGAGTATTCTGCAAAACAGAAAACAAATTTATAATACACTATTTATCTAAGGTCTAATCATAACTTATAATAATTCCATTTTGCCATTAATCACATACACATAGTAACATAACCTTATAACCTACACACATAATTGTATACAACCAACAAGTGTGAGTAACAAGTAACAGAAACATTACGTTGAAGTGAGCTCTCTACATGAGCTTGGTAAATTTGCTCTAGCGTTGGATGAAAATCCGAAACCGGTTAGGAAGAAAATAAATATGCATGCCATGACGGATAAAATACCAGATAATGATATAAGATTATTTTTTAAGTAGTTATTGTAATTATAATAAACAATCATACCATATTTTTTAGGCTATTGCTTTGGAAATTAAACATGATGATAAATTGGCCGAAGAGGAAGGAGTGTACATACAAGCGGCGCTTCTCTATACATCACTAACAGGCCAAAGGAGAATTAGAGTTTTGAACTTGGCTCTTAAGTCCTGTTCTCAGATGACCGATCTATACAGAGCTTGTGAACTTGATACTATTACGAATTTCCTTTCCAAACAATGTAAGAACGAAGAACAATTTTTTAAAATTCTATTTGGTACCTAACAGTTCAAGTACCTCGTCTATAATATCTCATCTGTTACTTCTAATCTAATATCAAATATTACTGGTAAAAAAAAAAATTCTATTATTTCAGCTGTTTATAAACTATTGGATTCGACGCCTAAAGCAGTCAAGGAATCTTTAATAATTCGTTCGGCTCAAATGCTTGCCTGCTATAGGAAGAATTGTGCTTCTCCCACATCAGCTGGTCAACTAATTCTGCCAGAATGCATGAAATTGTTGCCACTTTATGTCAACTGTCTGCTTAAATGTGATGCCATTTCTGGAGGTGAATATTTTAGCAATAAAAAGAATGGAATTAAATTTGCCATTTTATTGAGCTTTTTTTTCTCTTTTAAATTCTATTTTTGATTAAGTTTACAACCCATTTTGCATCATTGGCGTATACATATTTGCATTTTTCCTGATCACTATCACCGAAGCATAAATAAACGCGCAGTTATTTTTGGTTAATTTTTACCAAACTGCATTGCTTGCTTAAATGAAGTTAAATGACATTTTTCCGCCATACTTTGGATCGGACTTTCTTAAAGATTACTCATAATATATAAGAAGAGATGATTTAATAGAGAATTGAGATCGTGACTAACTTCTTGGCAATTTCCATATCATACGACTCGTTATTGGAATGCATACAAGATTTTTTATTTTTACTTTCTCTTACTCCTAGTAAGAGGAAATATTGTAAACGTGTCAAATTTTCGATATTGAGTTTTCACCGGAAATATCCGTTTTGAGGTCCCTTGAGTCCAAAAAAGTGGTTTTTAGCAAATGGTCTCTGTGTGTGTGTATGTGAACAGCATAGCTCAAAAACGAAAAACCGTAGAAAGCTGAAACTTGACATTCCGTTTAGGTATCACCATGCGATCTGACTGTGCGTTATCGGTCAAAATTCCTCAACCGGAAGTACCACTTTACTAGTTGACTTTTTTACTTTTTTGCGTTTTTCTCAAAAATGGCTCCAAGGATTTTCTTTAAACTTGGTTACATCAACTACATATACAAGGAGCTACAACTTTTATTTGAAACATTTCTCTGGGAAAATTCATTTAAGGGCACTTTTGGGGGAGGGGTGGGGTTAGGTTAACCTCTAAAGTGCTATTTCAGTTTATTATACAATTCGGTCATTTAAATAATGTTAATTAGAATTAAATATGTTGTTGAAATTCCGAGTTTGAGGAAAATCGGATAACCGGAAGTGCTTTTGTTTTACTTTACTAAATGATTTTTTCACTTTTTCGCGATTTTCTCAAAAATGGCAGCGACGATTTTCTTGAAACCACACATATAAACTAAACATTTAAAGATCCTCAACTTTTATACAAAACATTTCTCTGGAAAAATTCATTTAAGGGCACTTTTAGGAGAGGGGTAGGGTTACAGCTTCCTCTATAGTGGTATCATACTTGATTATACAACTCTATCATCCAAATGAAATTAATTAGAAGAAAAAAGATGGCCAAAATTCCGAGTTTGAAGGAAATCAGTAAACCGGAAGTGCGCTTTTACTGAATAGTTTTTTTTCAGTTTTCGACGAATTTCATTAAACTTGGTACATTAATTATAAAATTTGTCAATTATAATTTTGAGAACTGGAGTAAGAGAAAGTTGTGTGAGTGTTTCACACCAGATTTTTTTTTATTACCTTCCCATAATCCTTTTGAATAGTTTTGTTATTTTCAAAACTATTCATAAAGATAGAACATTTTATTTCTTCAAACAAAAATTAACTAAAGAAATCATTGAAAAATATAAACAAAAAAATAAATGAGCACAAAAAAAAGTTACGGTCTACATTCCATTACGGTCCATGATTACGGTCATAAAAAGTTACGGTCCATGATTACGGTCTACATTTACTGGCACATCTTAGTTTTGGAAAGTTCAAAAGCTTTGTGTAGTTAAATCACATTTTTATTTTGTGATTAGTTTCTTTATCACAATTTTTTTGACAATGATTTTAGAAATTTCTCGCCATCATATCTAAAGGAAATCAGGGCAATGTCAAAGCATTGACAATAAATCACCGAACAGTAATACATTATTCGAATGTAGAAATCTAAGTCAAAAATAGAAGCCGTAATAAATCATATATTTCATTTGTGTGATCAAGGTTTACTTAGGCTGCAATTGTTTATATTTTACATACGACTGTCCATAATATAATAATGAAAAATATAGAATAAGTAATGAATTTGATTATTTAATTGTATTACTATTATTTAGGATCGGATATGACCGTTGATGATAGATGGTTTGCAATGGCTGCAGTAATGACAATGGATATTCCTTCATCTTTAAATTATTTCTATCCACGTCTTTTATCATTGCATGATATAGAAGATGATTTCCCTAGTTCTATTAGATGTTCTGCTGAAAAAATGGCAGATAATGGTGTTTATTTATTAGGTAAAGTATAAAGTTATTGTATTGTAAGAATACTATATTATAATTAAAGAAAAAAAAAAAAAAAATTCATACATGTGCATTTATGTTTTAGAAAATGGAATTTATATGTTCCTTTGGTTGGGTCTCGCAGTGCCTTCACAATGGGTAATGTCTGTTTTTGGAGTTGAAAATACAGCTCAAGTTGATATAGAAAAAAGTACGCTGCCAATATTAGATAACCCATTATCAGAAAAAATTAGGTCACTTGTTAGCAATATATGTTCAAGTCGCCATAGAACGATGAGAGTAAGTAATGAAATTATAAATAAATTTATGCAGAGATTGAAATCAATAATTGTTTATATTTTGTAAAAAAAAAAATCATGTCACAACTCAACATTTTCAATCATCAATCATTTTTTGATTCATATTAGAATTGAACTTTCATTTTCTAACAAACTATCATGAGGGTATTCATTTTCTAATTATATCATGAGGGTTATTTTTGAGACAGAATAAATCTCAATTTCATTTATTGACAAAGAAATAAAATTATTGACCGTCGAAATGACACAACTTAAGCAATTTTATATGCTGAGATTTTTCAGTTGGATACGTTTTTGTCTGATTTTTCTTTGAAAAAAATCAAACAGTTTTATTGCATATTAATTTATCTCCTGTTTGTTTATAATCCCGTATTTGCAAAAGTCTAATATTAAAATACACCAATTATCAGACACGGCTTTTATTATTTGACAGAAATAATAAAAAAAAAAAAAATCACAGGATAATTCTCATTTCTGAGCAAAATACAATAATTAACCAAAGGGTAATAATTAATTTTTGTTGGAATAAGAAAAATGTTTAAAATTAATTTTTACTTTTATACAAAATTAATGAATTTGGAAGAATATCGATAAAAAGTAACTCTCATTTATCATCTCAGAAAGTTCGCGAAATTTCACTTAAAATCATTTAGTAGTTTTAAAGTGGGCTTACTAAAGCGAATTAATTTTTGGTTTTAAAAATAACAGTTTAGATTCTCTCCCATATATCGTACAACATTTAAGTCACTAAACATTAAATAGCAATTCCATGTAGGAAAAAAATTCGATTGTGGTCATAGGAGTGTTTCGAATCACTTCTTTTTATTATTACTATTATTATTTCAAACTTTTTCATTTAAATTAAACTTTATTGAAATTTATGTTGAACAAATTTAACCATTTTTCACTCAAAATTAATCCTTCGTTACAACCAAAAGTAAATAATAAATATAATACCATTTAATGTTTGGTTGTTTTAACGGCCGTTTCAATCGAAATGTTGGCAAGAATACGTTTTGTTTTTACTTCTGGCCGAACCTCAGTATTTTTAAAAATATATAATATTAGTAATAGGTATGGGAGGGATTAGCTAAGTGGTTAGCGCACTGAACTCCCATGCGGAGGTCCCGGATTCGAATTCAGTGCCACACTTAGATTTTTTTTTTTCTAGGAGCCTCTACAGCTCACTGTTCGGTGATGGATAGTGTTGTCTGTAGTGAGAGAACACTGTCCGAAGGCTGGCAGTGCACTGAAGAAGTCTCCGGACGCTAATGACCAATAATAGGTGCTGCTAATGACAATAATAGTTATAGAGATATAAGCAAAGTATTTTTTTGTTCATTACTAAGAAGTGAACAATTGTTCGGTTGAAGATTAATAACAGTAAAAAACATTTTAATTATTGTTTTGTTGCCTGATTTTTACTTTCTCTTATTGATGATGGTAAGAGGAAGTATTAAGATCTGTCATATTTTCAAAAATTGATTTTTCACCGGAAATACATTCTTTGAGGTCCGCTGAGTGCGAAATCAAAGTTTTTAGCGAACAGTGTGTTTATTTATAAGTATATATATATATATATATATATATAAAATCAATCGGTGTGTGTGAGAGAGAGAATAATATATCTCAAAAATAAGACCGTGCAGAAAGGTCAAAGTTGGTATTCCGTTTAGGTAACCAACGCCACAAACACCTGATACGAAGACTTCGGTTGAAAGCCATCAACTGGGAATGCGACTTTACTGAACTTTTTTTTTTCAGGTTTTCGCAGTATTTTCGAAAACGGCTCTTAATGATTTTCTTTAAACTTCGTAATATAACTAATGTATATCTTTACCATCTATATAATACTAATATACATTGTATTTAAACTGTCTATTGGACTAATGTATAACACTTCTACTACCTGCCTGAGTCCCAGCCCCCCTTCCCCCTCGCTATCCCTCTATTTATATCAACTGAGTAAAAATTTAAAGTATAAGAAAAATTGGCATTTTATATGTAGTAGTATTATCAGCAGTAAGAGAGTGTTCCACACCAAATTTTTATTTTAAGATGTCGGGAGGTTATCAATCAAGGCCATCATATATGTATATATATATATTTTTTTTTTAATTTAAAACGCTTTAATAACATCTGTGGTCATTGCCACCCGGGAGCTTTCTCAGTACACTGCCCATCACCGGACACTGCATTACTAGTTCAGCATGCTACCACTGAGTCAATCGCTTTCCTCAATCAAGATAATATTATATTCACTAGCCATTTTTTGTAACTTAACTAATACCATTTCTAGAGCGAGTGGCTATAAAGTCAAATTCACTACGACCTGAAGATTTATTGTATTTTGTCAGGACTGTAGTGTGATTTCATGTTTAACCGATTTTTCATGTTAAGCGTTTTCGTGTTAAACGTTTTTCACTGTAGTTGTACATATTACCTGCCTCTGCAATATCTTGTGTTTATTATATGAATGTTGGAGTATCTATAAGTGTTGATCATGTTATGCTGGAATACCCGCAGAAAGCAAGGACCACTGAAGAGGCAGCTATTCTTTTTCTTTTTTTTCCGGGCGCATCAACTACGGCGGTTATTATTAGCGCCAATTAATCCATTAGGAACTCGATTTTATATCACTGCTTGCACAATACACACACATACTTATTCAGTATTTTGGTGTTGTGTATTTTTTTTATTATTAATTTATTTTACATACTATCAGATAGTAAAATTAAATTGACCAAACTGAATTTAGTGTTTAAAATTTGTTTGCCTATATCCGTAGAAAGTTATTTCATCATGCTTCTCAGCGATTTGCTGAAGATTTCATTCATTAATTGATTATTTAAAAATGACGAGAGACATTAATCATCTGTTAATTGTAAAATATCGTATACAGCTGTTCTTTTGTCATACTATCCGCCATTTCAAATCCGCTTGCTTAATCATTCCAAAATTTGGCATGTCAATGTAAGATTGTTAAATTTATTTATTTTACATTTTCAGTTGACTATTATACGACAAAGAGACAAAATGGAAGTAGTCATGAAGCATTTCCTAGTTGAGGACAAAGGTATCGATGGTTCTTCATCATATGTTGACTTCCTATGTCATTTACATAAAGAAATTAGAAATTTATTGAGTTAGCAACGGACAAATTAGGTAAATAATTTTTTAAAAACATCTGTTATGCCACCAAAAGAATGATGTCAGCAGCCCTTTATTAAAAATGTTAAAACATTCTTTTATAAAACGGGACAGTAATTGTGTAAGTATTCATGGTGCAATATAAAATTTAGTTTCATTTTTGTCTTTCTTTTTAGAAAAAAAACAAAAAAAAAAACGTATATATTTATATAAATATATATAATTATATACAGACATATTATACAATGTACATTATTGGAGATATTTTAAATAAATCATCAAATTATTAATGTCAGCAACATGAATGAGGCCAAATAACTTAAATTATTAATGGCAAATTGTAATTAAATAATTTAAGTATAATGCAATTATTAACAAATTACTGCTGATGAAATTATGAAATTTTGTATTTGATAAATTTAGTTTTATTGTATATAACAGACAAATCATTAAAATAATAATAATAATAATATGTTTTTAGATTTGTTTGTTAACCATATATATATCTATATTTTTTTATTAGAACAAAATTATATTTTTATTTGCATATTCTTATTATTTCTTCTTTTTCTTTTTTTTTTCCCATAATGGCTGTCCTGTTTATTATTCATTGTCTTTTACTCCGAAATTTTGTATTATGTATTAATCGAAGTTAAACATGTATTTATATGTATCAATATATATTGTTATGATTTTATATTATATTTTTATTTCATCATTATGAAAGGTAAAATGTAGATAATGTTAATGGGATTTTCTTGTAAATAAAAAAACTTTAATTCAATTAGGTCATAAAAAAAAAAATTTCACCTTACCCTAAGCCAAAGATTATCTACGACAGTAAGAGAAAGTAAAAATCAGATTAGAAGTATCTATTGGTTGGCTGATCGGCCGAAGGGTATCATAAGAAAACACCAACAATTTTTTTCTTTCAAGTGTTTTTTTATTAGTAACCCGACGTTTCGACAAACATTGTTTGTCTTCTTCAGGGGCTATCTTAGATTGAAAAATTTGTATGTTCTATCATTACATGTTTAATTACTACTGTGGTATCATAATTAAAGATGTAATGATAGAACATACAAATTTTTCAATCTAAGATAGCCCCTGAAGAAGACAAACAATGTTTGTCGAAACATCGGGTTACTAATAAAAAAACACTTTAAAGAAAAAAATTTTTGGTGTTTTCTTATGATACCCTTCGGCCGATCAGCCAACCAACAGATACTTCTCATCAATTCTAACGGCCAACAATTGCTACAATTTGATATAAAAATCAGATTTTTTTCTTACTTGGAATTTTAAAAAAAAATTTAATTGCTCACAGTATTGAACAAAATATAGTTTGCCGTATGTTACATATGTTGATTTATATAGATACTCTAGAGGTACCTGAATGGGACTACATTTAGATCTCATGACAACGCACAGAGCTAACTCATATCCCAAAAAGAAACCAGTAAATACCCGGTTGAATGTATGTTCGTTAAAGTGAATAAAAATAATA
The DNA here is from genome assembly GCA_011037195.1 of Triatoma infestans. Lineage (NCBI taxonomy): Eukaryota > Metazoa > Arthropoda > Insecta > Hemiptera > Reduviidae > Triatoma > Triatoma infestans. Next base: position 5,715 of record JAAEAF010007630.1, on the reverse strand, counting down.
TTTTAATTTTTTTTTTCTAAATTTAGTATTTACTAAGTGGTTACAAGATTTAGTATTTAGGATACTTTTTATTCACAACACGTTGACTTGTTTCAAGTTTATACTGAAAAACAAAAAAAAAAAAGCAAATATTAGTGATTGCATGAGGTTCTAAGCAGTTGTAATGTGATTTAGTAAAAGATGGTATTCATAATAATCATAAACATAACAAAATGTAATTCTCCTATAAACACGTTAATAATTTTATCTATTTGGGAGTACTTAAAACTCTTCATTTGATACATTCAAGAATACAGTTTAGCATTTTGCTTCTAAAGATTGCCTTTTTCCCACTATATTTCAAAAATTCCTCACCAAGTTAAGAAGAATGAATCAGCTCTCCCTTTTGGAGAAATTGACTAACCACTTTTTCTATCTTGACGGTCCTATCCTGCTGGTAAGTTTGGCACGAACAACATCAACAATCTGTATTTACATTCCTATGCATTGAATACTACTCTCATATCTGTAGAAGTAGTTGAATGTGAAGTACTTGGGTTTAACGTACCATATTAAAATCTAGCTTTGTACACGCACACATCACACGCATATATATACATTTGACGGATACATATTTGTGTATGAACACTGATACTCAAGGGAGCCATAAGATCTTTTAGGTCGAAGTGGATTTGGCTTTATAGCAAATCCCCTTTACAATCTAATTTCTATGACAGATCTGAAGTGCTGAGAGATCTATTATATACAATTGGAGTAATTAGAGTCAAGAATTTTATCACCAAAACGGTATCCGTCATATGACAGTTGCAACTTGCATAGAATAAGTTTTTCAAGTACCCCCTTCACAACCCTGCTATGTGAAAACGTTCGATCGCTTTTTCGTGTGAGAGAGAAATGTTTGCTTTTCAATATGAGAAACGTTCGCTTTTTAACAAATAGGTGCCTCCCCCCCCCCAAAAAAAGTATTCTACGTTAATATAATTTCTTAGCTAAAAGATCTTTTTAATATATATAAATAATGCAGCTAAAAAAGAATCTTATATCAAATTAAATTTTTGATAGTTATATAGATTTGTTCTTGTTGAGACATTACTAGATTTTTCCCAGTTTATTATTAATATTATTACTACTACATTCTCCCTCTACTGGTAAGTGGAACTATTGTAGTGTCAACTTTTCTTAATTTGAGTTTTCTCCGGAAATGTTTTGATGTCCTTTGAGAACGAAAAAATGTTTTTAGCGAATGGTCCATATGTATGTATATTTAAATGTGCGTGTGAACAAAATAAATCAGAAGAAAAAAAATCATTTTTATTGTGCCGGCAGCTTATTTCTGCTTTACAATATTACAAATACAATATGACTTTTACAATTATACACAATCTACTTTTTTACTTTCTCTTACTCCTAGTAAGAGGAAGTATTGTAATCGTGTCAAATTTTCGATATCGAGTTTTCACCGGAAATATCCATTTTGAGGTCCCCTGAGTCCAAAAAAGTGGTTTTTAGCAAATGGTCTGTGTGTGCGTGTGTGTGTCCGTGTGTGTGTGTGTGTGTGTGTGTGTATGTATGTATGTATGTGAACAGCATAACTCAAGAACGAAAAATCGTAGAAAGTTGAAATTTGATATTCCGTTTAGAGGTCACCATGGGATCTGACTGTACGTTATCTGTAAAAATTCCTCAACCGGAAGTACCACTTTACTAGTTGGATTTTTTTACTTTTTTTGCGATTTTTCTCAAAAATGGCTCCGACGATTTTCTTTAAACTTTAAACATCAACCACACATACAAAGAGCTACAACTTTTATTAGAAACATTTCTCCGGGAAAATGCATTGAAGGGCACTTTTGGGAGAGGGGTGGGGTTAGGTTTCCATCTAAAGTGCTATTTCAGTTTATTAGACAATTCTGCCATCTAAATAATGTTAATTAGAATTAAATATGTTGTTGAAATTCTGAGTTTGAAAAAAATCGGATAACCGGAAGTGCGTTTACTTTACCACTTTACTAAATGATTTTATTCACTTTTTCGCAAAAATGGCTTTGACGATTTTTTTGAAACTTCGTGTATAAACTAAACATGCAATGATCTACAACTTTTATCTAAAACATTTCTCTGGGAAATTTCTTTTAAGAGCACTTTTAGGGGAGGGGGGGTTTGATTTTCATCAAAGTGGTATCCTAGTTCATTATACAATTCTATCATCCAAACATTATTAGTTAGAATTAAATAGATGGCTGAAATTCCGAGTTTCAAGAAAATTAGTAAACCGGAAGTGCGCTTTTACTGAACAGTTTTTTTCAGTTTTCGACGAATTTCATTAAATTTGGTACACAAACTATAAAATTTGTCAATTATCATTTTGAGAACTGGAGTAAGAGAAAGTTGTGTGAGTGTTTCACACCAGATTTTTTTTATTACAATTAGCTGCTTGTGGCAAATATGTCTTGTGGGAGTTTTGATTTCAGTCTTCGTTGTGCTGTTGTCAGTCTAAGAGCATTCTGAGCATCCCCAGAATCCCATAGAATAATTTTTCTGGAAAAATGCTTCAAATAAAAATTTGGGTAATTTAAGTGTAGATAGCATTCCATGTTTACAGAATTGGATGCGTTCAAGAAAATTCTGAGATATTCAGAATCTATTCGATAAAGTCGCATTTCCGATTAAGTACTAATTCCGGCAATGTATATAATGGGCTTTAATAATATATACAGTTAATGACAGTCACATTCATGCAGTAGTCATAATGTACATATTATGCATAATGTACACGTACATGTACTTTTTTTTTTTTACCAACTTTATATGAAATATATTTGGTACAATTAGCTGCCTGCTACAAAACAGTAACATTTGCTTTATCTAAAGGAATTTATTAGAATAATATAAATATCAAAAACAAAGTAGCAAACTGATGCGACCTTCATATTCATATACACTACATATTCATTCTCTAATAATTGTTCACTATTTCATCTCTAAAGGTATTCATTGGTCAAGTTATATTCAGTTTAATATTTTCTATCATTTTTGGTCGGTATAATTTAAATTTAAAAGAGAAAATGGGAAGAGGTAAAAACACGAGTAATGAAATTCGTAAAATCATAATTGAAAATTGGAAAAGAGGAAAAAGTTTGCGTGAAATTGGGAAATTAATAAATAGAAGCCATGCTATAGTACAAAGTATCATTAACCGGTACAGTAATGAAAATAAGGCAAGAAATTTAAATAGAAGGTTGCTCGCTCAGTGATTATGATGAACGATTCCTAGTAAGAAAAGTGAAAGAAAATCCTAAAATAAGTGCCCCAAGCTGCTAAGCTTGGAGATAAGTTTTATGTTGGGAAGGAATATTAATCCTGTGACTGTTCGTAGAGCCCTCAAAAGAAATTCGTTTTTTCAAAGACAGCAAGGAAGAAACCGTTTGTAAATAAAAAAATACTGGATCCAAAATACAAGTCAATTTAAGGAGAAAGTAATTGAAGAATGGTAATTGAAAAACTTTACAGTTTCCATCAGATTGTAAAATGTTAATTTTAGTTTCGTCTGTAAATAAAACGTTTTTTCCAGAAATCAAACTGATGATTTCTGTAAGTATAAGCGAATTGCACCTGTGTTCAGAGCCCGCTCTAGGGGTGCTTTTTTGACTGTAAGTGTGGGAAAAATATTTTTCACTAATCGATTTATTCGTTCGTTAAAAATTTATAGTGCATAGCATATTTACATTGTTTATTTCTTAAAGCTAAAAATATTTACTTTATTATTGAAAAATTATCGCAGAATTTGTAAAGGACGATGTTTGAACAAGCATATACTTCTCTGAACAGAATAGTATTAGCACGCAAACCGAGTGCTGCTTCAGCTTCTGTGTGAACATGCATAGACTTGCTTAAAAAAATATATACACTGCTGGTAAAAAGTTTGGGACCACCTAGAATAAAAATGTATTATATTTATTTTTGTTAATTTAATGATTTTTGTTATGAATGAAATAAAATGTCAGTAATTCATAAATATTATATTTAATTTTATACAATAATATAAGCGATAAAAAAATTCATTACAAAGTGTAAATCTTTCCCAAAAAGAAATTTCGACTAAACGGCTTTTTCATCAAAGTGACCACCACTCCGCTTAATTACTTCTCTTATAATTGTAGGCATTCTCTCAATCAGTTTATTGATTGTTTGGAATTCAATATTACTCCACACACACTGTACAGCATCTGCCACAGAGCATTGGAGAATTAGGGCACTTGATACGAACTTTTCCATCTAGCTCATCCCACAAAAGTTCAATTGGGTTCAAGACCGAGAATTGCGAGGTTTAGACCATATTGACACATATTTTTCATCTTCTTTTTCCTTAAGGTATTGTATACATAATTTGGAACTATGTTTAGGGTCACTATCTTGTTGCATAATGATTTTTTCCCCAATCAATCGCTGACCTCAGGGTAAGACGTGATTTTCTAAAATGCTTTTATAATTTTCGTTTTTCATTATCCCGTCAATATAGACGAGATCACCTATCCATAGCATGAAAAACATTCTCAAACCACGACCGAGCCCTCTCTGTGCATAACGGTGGGTGTTATGCATTGTGGATATAGTTTTTCTGAGCTAAAAGGTTCCTCCAACCTTTCACTGTGAAGTCTGTATTTCAAGCCCACTCCAAACGTTTCTTCTTGTTTGCACCCTTTAATAATGGTTTCAGCGTTGCAACTCTTCGTATTAAGTTCGCTTGACGAAGTCGCCTTTGAACAGTTGAGACAGAAATTAGCCATGAACTTGTTTTAATAACTTACCCTCTGATTTTTGGAGCTGTGAGTCGTCTGTTTTTTTTACTTCATAACATAATGAACTTATCCTCACTTGTGGTTGTTGATTTTGATCTCCCAGAGCGGTGTAAATCTACATGATCACCATATATTTTAAACCGTTTGATAGTACGGTGAACACCATTTTTGAAATTTTAAGTTCAGCCGTTATTTTTCGTTCTGATTTCCCTATTTTATGTAAAGTTCAAATGGCAATTCTGGTAGCAACACTCAGTTCTTTAACTTTACCCATTTTGTATTAATTCAAAAGACGAAAAAAAATCAACGTTATAATAATATGTATTCGTAAACCGTGAAGATATACTCGTAAACCGTGAAGATATACTCGTAAACGCAAATAGATATACTCGTAAACCGTGAAGCTCAAGGAGTGAACTAATCCCAATTAAATAAAATAGAATAAAAAGTAAGTAAATTATGATTTGTTGACAAACACTACAAAGTCCTAATCTATAAACAGAATCAATAATTTGAAAGAAATTATTCTCTGTAAATTACTAACAAATCCAAGAGGTAAATTGTTTCTCAAAGGGCAAAGTATATATTATGTTAGATTGGATGAGGGAGGGCCACGCCTCATTCCACGGCGACCTTCATTGAGAGGTCAATTGTGCATCCGCTGGGTATGACATTCCTCAGCTTCGCTCTCTTAATCAGGCCTAGCAAAGCTGAAAGTGGCTCCGTCATGAAGCTCGTGGCTTTGGGATTGCTAGTCCCCAGTTGAAGAAACCTTATCCTCGCCAGGCCGGCACACACATAAAGGACATGTGCCGGGGTTTCCTCCTCGGCCCTGCAGAAACGGCATAACGCGTTGTCTGCTAGTAGTAAATGGTGTATGTGCCTATTCAGCCGCCGGCAATGCCCTGTTAGTAGC
>JAAEAF010007629.1:0-39568 GCA_011037195.1 Triatoma infestans | reverse complement strand
TTTTTAGAAATGGGTCTGTTTGTCTGTGTCACTGTTATGATAACTCAAAATTGGAAAATCGTTCGATCAGTCAAAAATGTAACTTAGAATATAGATTTTTTTTTTTTTTTTTTAGTTTCATTCGATTTTATCGAACTTTTTTCTTCAAACTTGTAATACGAACTTCACAGAGCTGCACTTTATAATTAAAATATTTTTGCGGTAAAATATATCTTAGGAGAAGTTGTATATGTGTATTTTTAGGGATGCTATTCCATTTAGATATCGCCATTGAAAATCCAACTGTAAGTTATGTGTAAACATTCCTCAACCGGAAGTACCACTTAACTAATTTTTATTTTGTTTCACTTTTTTGCGATTTTCTCGAAAATGGCTCCAACGATTTTTCTATAAACTTGTTAATATCAAATACCACGTACAAACATCTACACCGTTTATTTAAAACATTTCTCCCCCAGGGTTAGGTTTTTCCCTCTAAAGTGCTATTTCAGCTTATTAGACAATTATATCATCTAAACAATAATAATTAGAATTAAATATGTTTTTTGAAATTCCAAGTTTGAGAACATAATTGGATGATCACCGGAATTGCGTTTTTACTGAAAAGTGTTTTTCAAATTTTCTGTTATTTTCTCAAAAACGGCTCCATTGATTTTTCTTTTAATTAAGTATGTGAACCTCACACATATTAAGTGCTACAATTTCTATTTGAAACATTTCTCCGAGTAAACTAAAGTAATATAGTTGAATATAGATTTCTACTATCATCTAGCAAACCGGAAGTGCGCTTTTTACTGAACAGTTTTTTTTTTCAGAATTTGCAATTTTCTCCATAAAAACACCGACGAATTTCATTAAATTTGATATACTAACTATAAACTTTGTCAATTACAATTTTGTCAACTGCAGTAAGAGAAAGTTGTGTGAGTGTTTCACAGCAGATTTTTTTACTCTTTCTTTTTTTCTGGAAACGTCAAAAAACTCATTTTCCAAACTTTGAGGAGGATCTTGCAATAACTGATTTTTATTTACTGCAATAAAAGAAAATAAAAAAAAAACACCTTATTATAAACACAGACATGCACGTAATGAAATTATCATAGTTAAAATATTCAGGTATTCATTACTAATTAAAATCAATATTCTATTACCCCCACTCTGACCCGTTACTTCCACTCAGTCATTGCTGAATTTAATATTAATTTAATTTTTTATTCATAGCAAATATTTTCTATATTTGCGTTAATTTTTTTTCTGAAATTATACATTTTTAATTAATAAATAAATAATTGAAAAGTTTCATCATTGTTAATATATGGAAATTTTACATTTCCATTTTCATTTTGTACACAAAGGTTCTTAAAAATTTGTAAGGCCTACCCAACTATAGGCAAACAAATTTTCAAAAATTATGATTTTGCAGACAAAAATAAATTAAATCACTTTTAAAGTATTTTCAACAGCATCAAGGTTCAAAAACACATGGATCTTCGGGGTCCTAAATTGGCTCTCAGTTCACTTAATCTCTCCGAAGCTGTTTATACTTATCCAATAGAAAATTTTGGGAAATAAGCTGAAAGGGGTCCAAACAAATGGAAGTCCAATGGGGCGAGGATGGGGCTGTTAGGGATTGGGGAAGGATCTCCCACCCCTTTTTTTGAAGTGCTTAGTTAACTGTGCCGTGTGTGGCCGCGCGTTGTCATGAAGCAAAAATCACGCCTTTAGTCAAGAGTCCACGACGTTTTGTTCGAATGGCAGGCCTTACTTTGTTTGTGAGCATATCACTGTAATACTGGCTGTTATGCGTTTGGTGTGAAGGTAACTTTATTAGATATAAGAACAAATGTCTTGAGGAATAATACCAATCAATAATTCATTGTTAGAATAATTTGATTTTTTTTTCATTATTAAAACAAAAATATGATGATGCACGAGTATTCACTGTCACACACGACTTTCTCTTAAGGCAATTTACATAGTTAAAATTGACTCATTTGCTTCAAACTTATAATTCTTACTAGATTTGTTTAGTTGTCTGCAATGTTATATTACCCGTAATTGGAAAATCTCGAGTAAATCAAGTTTAATGAAACACGTCAATGTTTTTATAAAGAAAGTCGGAGGAAAACTGAAAAAACTGTTCAGCAAGATGATGGAATCTTATAATAAACTAAAATAGCACTTTTGAGGAACACATAACCAGAACCCTCCCCCCCATCTCCCTGAAACTCTCCTTAAAAGAATTTTCACAGAAAAATTTTACAAAATAAAAGTTGTGGCTCATTGTGTATGTAAGTTAGTATACCAAGTAGTTAGTAGTTAGTAACCATTGTATATGTAGTTAGTATACCAAGCAGTTAGTAGTTAGTAACCATTGTATATGTAGTTAGTATACCAAGTAGTTAGTATTTTAGTACATTGGTATATGGGAATTAATATACCAAGTAGTTAGTAACCATTGTATATGTGTTGTATACCAAGTAATTTTAGTACCATTGTAAATTGTAGTTAGTATCCAAGTAGTTAGTAGTTAGTAACCATTGTATATGTAAGTTAGTATACCAAGTAGTTAGTAGTTAGTAACCATTGTATATGTAAGTTAGTATACCAAGTAGTTAGTAGTTAGTAACCATTGTATATGTAGTTAGTATACCAAGTAGTTAGTAGTTAGTAACCATTGTATATGTAGTTAGTATACCAAGTAGTTAGTAGTTAGTAACCATTGTATATGTAGTTAGTATACCAAGTAGTTAGTAGTTAGTAACCATTGTATATATAGTTAGGGAACCAAGTAGTTAGAGTATACGTAACCATTGTATATGTAGTTTTAGTTATACAAGTAGGTTAGTAGTTAGTATTGTAGGTTCGTTGATCTTCGAGATAGTCACAATAAATAGGCCCTTGCGAATGCCACAATACTGTAAGCATGATTTTACCTGCAGACGGCTGTCTTTTAAATTTCTTTCGAGTGGGAGCACCCGTATGCTTCCACTAAAGGCTTTGATGCTTAAACTCCGGCTCAAAATGGTTTATACATGTTTCGCCACATGTTACAATTCTACTGAAAAATTCTTTATTAATTAAACATCGTTTTTTCAACTGTTGACTGATTTGAACCCTGGTTTCTTTGTGGGCGTTCGTAAATTGTCTTGGAACCCATCTCGCACATGTTTTCTTGTACTGCAGCTTATTCTGAATAATGTTATGGACAGTTTCAACACTCGCGAGCAATTCTTTAGCTATCAGTACAACAGTAATACGCTTGTTGTCCTGAATTAACGCGTTAATGCGAGATTTGAGGGAGAAGATGCAATTTCAACCGGTCGTCCACTTCGTTGCTCGTCACAGACACTTACACGGCCATTTTTAAACTGTTCTACCCGTTTGTAAACGTTTAAACGGTTCAAACAGTTATTCCCATATATTTTCAACATTCTTTCGTAGATTGCACTACCTTTAATTCCGTCTACAACTAAAAATCTAATAACTGAGCGTTTTCTTTCAAGGTACCACGCTCGAGCGGATCGCCATTGTTAACTGAATACATTTGAGGTTATGCTTACCAAATACTCTCTAACAGCTGATGAGAAACTAAGTACAAGGATGCCAACTTAGCTGTAAAAGCGATTTGTCTCGTTACTTATTGAATGACCCTCGTATATCGGCTATTAAGGTGGTATGGTCCGAGATACCTTAATATACCGGAAAGATATAATGCTACATTATTGATAAATATACGACATGTTCAATATATTATTTGCCATCAAAAATAGCAAAAAAAAAAAACTTTAAAGTATTGCTATCGGATCAAATTTTATGTCTGAAGTTTTCTCAGGAAATAAATATTTTGAGGTTCCCTGAATCCGAATTTTTTTTTTTTTGTTTAAATTGGTGTGTTTGTGTGTGTACGGCCAGCACGACTCAAATCGTTCAATAAAAGTTTTAGTCATAATCGATCAAGTGGATATACCATTTTTATTAAATAGATTTTCCAGTCTTTCATTCATTTTGCGACACAATAATGATTTTCTTAACATTTGGAGCACAAATTACATTATTTACATGAATACATATTCTCATGTCTATGGAAAACTTGATATTCCATTTATTTAATTACTACCACCGTATCTGACAATTTTTGGGCAAAATTCATGAACCAAAAGTGCGACTTTACTCAATAATTTTTTCAGTTTTTCGCGCAATGGCCCCAACGATTTTCTTTAAAACTTCGTATACTGTGTTCACACATTAATGCCTAACATTTTTATTTGAAACATTTTCCAACAGGGACGCTGATTTTTTTTTTTTTTTTATGGTACTCACAGCATATAAAAGTTTTTATTATTTTCCGAATGAAAATTTCATTTCCGCAGAATTTCTTTTTCTAAAAGATAGAAATAGAAAAAAATGAATAGTACTAGAATAATATATAAATATTATTTACATATAGAATAGTATGTACAATATCAGTAGAATAGCAGTTGCAGGCCAATTACTGGGCGGACATTCAGTCAATTGGACTACATTGATTCGATTAATCCACTCTCGGCCAATGAGTGACAACTTTGCTTGCTTTTGCTCACTGTTATAAAACACATTGTTAATTTTTTTTGCCAGTCCTATATTCACCATCTGGTTTATATATTTTTTTGGTTAGTTATATAGTGTGTTTTATCATCACTATTAATTCTAGATTTTTTTTTTTTCAAAAACCGCTCCAAAAAATGTCTTGAAATTTAAACTTAAAGATTATTAAGATTGATAGAAGCGTTCCTGGTGTTCTCCAGCCATATTAACATAGCTCCTATAACTTAAAAAAAAAGAAGAAAAAATCAGTTTTATTGGCCTGTAGCTTATTTCTGCCTTAATATATTACAATATAATACAATACATATTATAATACTATACGCACGGTTACAATTTTTTTTATTATTATTATAATTAGCTGTTAGTGGTAAGTATGTCTTGTGGCAGTTTTGGTTTCAGTCTTCGTTGTGCTATTGTCAATCCAAGTCTGTGATCTGTCCCAGCTTCTGTATTGGGTAACTTTCTAAAAATGTTTGTGTTGTCTTGTCCATCAATTCTTTTAAGAATGGTAATTGTAGCTCCCTATGGAGCTGTTTTCGTTCCGTATGAACCAGAGTGCTCCCAGGGCGATACGCAGCACTTTGTTTTGGAAGATCTGTAGTTTGTTTAGAACAGTCTTGTTAGCTCCTATCTATACAGAACAGGCGTACGTTAGTAGCGGTCGAAGTATAGAGGTGTAGAGAAGACTAGAGCATTGTGATCTCAGTGGTGTACGTCTGTTTATGAGTGGATAAAGCTGTCTGAGAATTTAATAAGCTTGCCGCAGCTTTAGAGTTATATAAGGAGTCCACGTAAGTCTCTTGTCCAGATGTACGCCAAGATACTTTAAGGGTTCGTCCGTTTTCTTCCACTGTATGTCAGTGCTGTTGATCTTTAAATTAGTAACGGCTTGCATCCAGCGAAAGGTAAAAATTTTTGTCTGTATTTTTTGTATGTTAATGTCCAGTTTCCATTTATAAAACCAGCCTGTTATTTTATCTAGAGGATTTTGCAGATTGCTTACTGCAATGGGAAGTTGTGATGTCTAGAGAGTAGTAGGGTGTCGTCTGCGTAAGTATTGAAGTAGCTAGAATAGGGATGTCGTGTGTGCAAATGATAAATAGAACGGGGCTAAGAATTGACCCCTGGGGAACGCCGGCCTTGATTCTACGTCGAGTACTGAAAGTTGAGTTTATGCGTACTTCAAATGTTCTGTCCTGTAGAAATGAGATCAGTATTGCTTGTAGTTATGGTGGTGTTTTGAAAAAAACAGCAGCAAATATAATTTTTGTTTCCGTAGCAACTATCAGTAACAAGGTTCACTAAATGTTTAGTGAAAATTCCCATTTTGTATAAAATTCATATTACTGTTCACACCAGATTTTTTATGATTTATTCTTTCACACAAACACTTGTGCGCATACACACACAGCCAAGAGTAATGTATTGCATCGTAAGAGTTCGGATATCCGTCAACCTTGGTTTTTATTTGATTTGAATATATGACTACTATAATGTAAAGTATTGAATATTGGGACCACAATGCTGGATAACATCTATGATCCAAAAGTGAACTTTCATCATCGTCGTAGCCATGCTTCATTCTTTTAATTCTGACTGGTTTCAGATTCACATCCACCTCCAGGGTAAGGCTATCAATTCGTATAGGGAGTTGATTTCAACTTACTGCCATGTACCCCATACAGTTCAGTGTGAATAGAAATCAATCTCCTAATACTAATTTATCACATTCAGTGGAATTAGAAACTTAGTTTCATTAATCGTAACTATCGCCCGACAATACTTTAATCTATAATTTTAACATATAAGTAAAATAAACAATAGATAGCAGGGGTCAAAGAAGGCAATTTTACTTTAACTTCAATGTTTATTGTTTGAAAAATTTCAAACGTATTTTTGATGTCCTTCATCAGTAATTATCTAGGAAAGGGATATTGTTCCGAAAATATCGAACCTTTAAAAACTTTTTCTTGAAGTTTAAGATGGTATTTTATTTTGCTGACCCCTGCCAGCTATCATTCTACTTGAATTATTAACAACGCCCCAATTATTTGTAATTTTTTCAAGATAGTTAATATATCTGTATTTATTTTTGAATGAAATAAATCTTCCATTATTTATTTATAAATTGGCTTTTATTAGCGCAAAGTTTATTTACTAAGGCATGCTTGCAAATCAAGATACTAAAAGATCGTGTCCTAAATTAGCTACGGCAATAAAATTAACTGAGACATGCTCTCGCCAGTTGGTGAGACACTGACAAGTTCAGCTCCGTCTCTAATATAATTAAATTAATTTATTTATTATTAAAACCATTTATTATCTATTTATTTCTCCTGTATTTCTTCTCAAAAGTGAAATACTAAATATAGTTTTGTTTCTTTATTTTTTTTTACTTTCTCTTACAGCTTTAAGTGTAAATATTGCAAAGGATTGTGCCCAACTTTCGAAATCGAGTTTTCTTCGGAAATACAAGTTTTTGAGGAACTTGTATGTCGAAAAAATATGTTTTTAGCTTTTAATTTGGTGTTTTGCATGCACCAAATGTATGTCAGAGAATATTTCATTATCATGCAAAACACTATAGTCGTAGGATTGTGAGACCGCGTCAATATAGTTTAGTATAAACCGACGCTTTTAGACACCTCAACTTGGCCGTCACAAAATATAATATATATATTTATATAAAAGTGAAAAATATTATTAAAAGTTCAATATGAAAACAACAGATGTTAATAATCAGGTTTGCTTAATTCAGACATTTTCAGAATATTTTCCTATAATTAAAATTATTATTAATATTCATGAATTGTCTGTAAGTTGATTCATTATGTCTTATTTTAGTTTACTGTTTAATATATTCCACACGTATATTTTATTATTTTTTTTTTCTCATATAGAACCTGATGAAACATTCACTTGGCTTCCTCATATGAAAATGGTTACACCTTCCTGGCTAATAAATAGTTTTAAGTGAACATACTTTCATACAATTTATTTAAAAAAAAAACACTGGTGAGAAACACACACATTTTCTTTGAATGCAGTTTATATAATTTTAAAATGAAATAAATTTCCATTAAACTTGGAATTTATTATTCAGTTGCCCTAACCATGGGTAAACATGATGGAGTACATGTTGACTAGTAACCCTTGAGAGGTATAAACAGAAAGTGTGTTACACTGTGATCCAGTACTAAGCGTCAAAACACTATACGAACTCAAATAACAATTCCAATATAATAGCATAGCAATCCAAAATGATTTTTTTCAAATAAAATTGATAGGGCTAGTTATTTGCGAGAAAATCCCCCCACCCCCCCAAATTCTTAAACTAATTCTGTAAAATCGCATTTCCAGTTATCAGATTTTTTTTTTTTAAAGTTGGAATTCTATCAATGCTTCTAAAGTATGGCAGTGTTATAGAGGTGGTAGAACCATAAATTGTGCTGAAGTGGTATTTTTTTTACGAAAATTTTAATGCTAATGTTTCCATAAATATTCCATTTTCCCGGAAAAGTGTTTCAAATAATAAAAGTTGCGAATCACTTTATCGGATGCGAGGGATCTGGAAGGAGATTCAACATTAAGCTTCCAACTAATGGGCCAATATAATGCAATGTAAGGTTCAAAACACAGGTGTAGGATGAGCTCTGTGGTAACTGGTTGGATTTGGAGCGAGTTCCGAGAACGGCAGTGTATCTTGGGGGCACTATACTGAAAAGGCTCCTAGCTTTGGGAAAAAGCTGTATGAGCCCAAGCCAAGGGTGGGATAAGGTTTGGAAAACGAAGGGCTTGGTTGGTCCCTTCCCTAGAGACGAATAAAAAGAAAAATAATAATATACTACTGATAAGGGGCATGTTTAGTGTAGTAGTTATCATACTTGTAACAGGGAGTTCCCCAATTCTATCTAGTACAGTGTATAACTGCTAAATTTACGTGCTTCCAGTGTAAACTGGTAAAGTACGTGCTTCCACCTCCACAGCCTAATTTGGTAGTTGGAGATTAAGCCCTTACGTAAAAATAGGCATTATTTTAATTTTTTTACTACGTACTAATGCAGAATTTCAAATTTGAAGAAAATCGGTTAACCGGAAATACGTCTTTATAGAATAAATTTCTTAGATTTTCCAAATTACCTCGTCAGTGGTTCCAACGATTTTCTTTAAACTTTAAAAACTATAAAATACTATCATTTTTGTTTGATACATTTGTTATCTCTGGAATAATTGAGTTTAGTTTTTGTATTTTGGGGGAGATTATTCTATTGGTTGTTTCTAAGGATTACTTAAGATATTTTTTTAATTTGAACACTTCATTGTCGGCTAGACTATCACCTCATAAGATTTTTTTCAAGCATTCAAAATATGTATCAACGATGAGTAGAGACTATTGCTTTTAATTTACTACAATCGTTTGAATTCTAGAAACTTCTAGAACAATTTATCTTGGAATTAATATTAAATGAGAATTTAGTAATAATTAATGGGAATAATGACTGGAAATTTTGAGGGGTGGGAACGAAAACTGTATAATAGAATATTTATTCTTCAAAAAAAAAAAAAAAAATATATTATATATAGAGTGAGAGAGAAAAAAAGTTACGTGTATTTTAATGATATGTTTCCATCGTCTGCTTGAAATAATAGAATGTGTCTAAAACACTCACACACACAAACACATTCATATGAACGACGACGCACGGTCAAGGTTATTTGAATGAAATTTGTGGACAATAAAAACTAATTTATTAACGTAAAGCATTATAATATTATTATTGCAGCTTACTTATACTTACTGACTTTGCATATATATGTATTTTTTTATTTATTTTTTTTACATACGCTTTTGTTGAATCTTTTCTTTTTTTTATTCGTAATTTTCTTTATTTTCTGTTTGTCGGTTATTTATTGATTAAGGAATAGTTGAATAAAATGGCAGAATTTACTGTATTACAAGTGAACTCTTGGAAAGTGTTAAAAAGCAAAATAAAAACCAGTTCTTGAAAGAACTAACATAGAAAACGAGAGTGTTTTGATGTTTACACTTCAAAGCATACTTTGAGAGATTAGTTTACGCATCATTTGCTAAAGAAAGTGGTCAAATAATCGAATAAAATAATAATAAAATCTGATTTTTACGAGAAAACTAATTACTTTAAATTATTTTATGGATAGATTGGGATAGTTTTAATCTTATAAGCATTATCGTTTGAAAGCTGGCGTTCCTCTCATATATGTCTGAAAAAGCCTTTTTAGAAAATTGTAGGTTGAAATATCAAAGAATTTAACGGTGGCTGAGTGTTAGAGAAGTGGACCAGCCAAGCTGAGGTGTATTGTGGTTACTTAGGTTCGATTCCTGGTCTTCTTGGGTTTTATTTGATGTGTTAGTATGAGTTATAAATATGTAAAGTATGTTTGCTAATCTTCTCCTCCACGACAACTGATCTGTATTTGGAAGCAAAAAAGTAGGCTTTATTTTAACTTTATATTCAAAAAACGTTAGTTATGAAAAAAATACATTTTAATGAGATCTTAGATCTTATGAAAGGCTTATTCCCATATTGCTTACCCATCACACATTCCCAGGTAATAAGTAATTATCTTCACTATGGATAGTTCCTGACCTAAAAGTGAGCATTGACCACTAAGCGAAGAATTTTTGGAATAGAGAGATTGGATACATATCTGATGAATATGTCGGAATGGGAGCGAATAGGGCTGGACTCTCTTGTTTGATGCAGTCAGTTTTGATCGGCTGTCAAGTAGGTTCAATAAAGCAGATTAAATTTTTTTCACTTCTATACAAAGTTCCTTATGTGCCGTTTATAAGGTACATGCCGACATATCGCACTTTCAGTAGGAATAGGAATGTGTTTCAAGTAGATTGAATTGAGAGTGTATATATACGATTAGAAGTGAAGATTATAATGGATTTGGCTTTCATTGACTTCAATTTTTCAATTTGAAACCACGGTTTGCAGATTTGAATAGGTTTAAAGGGATTGGGTGGTAATTTATGGGGACCATATTTTGGGTTAGGATTACCGCATTATCGGCAAACGAATAATAATTAATAATCACCATTCCATGTTTTACGCAATGTAAAAGGTCCTCAGACTGTCTGTGATTTCGAATATTTAGGGTTAGTTGTCAGTATAGACCGTATTGAAAGAAAGTGGTTTCGGAGACGGTGTTGGATAGACATGCCAGTAAGATAATAACAGCGGAAATGCGCTTCCTGAGGTATATCTGGTGTTAAGGATAAGAAAGACTGTATCAGAAATATGAGAATATGAGAGAGAAGACCTTTAAATACAATCTGCAAATGCATACCCACTGGCAAGAGAGCAAGAGATAGGCCGCGTATTTATTGAAAGACTGGACCAGAAAAGAAAAGAGGGAAATCCCATGAGGGGATGAAAAGATTGGTACGGGATAGAGGCCGATAGAAAAGTTGGATTGGGGCTATTGCTCCATGCCTCATGGCACTAAAAAGATAGCGAAAGAAGAAGAAGTAGTACAAACAGAATCCCAGAATCCATCCTTGAAGTTTAGGACGTTTACACTTGAAACATCATATTCATTGAAGGCAATCTATCCAAAAAAAACAAACCTTTTTTTCTATATAGTTTCCAGGTCCCGGTCTGAAGCTCGTTTTGTACCTAGGTTGCTCTATCCACTCTAGGTCTTTATCGCCCTGTTAATTCTGGACAGAGGGTCACTCAGATTTCACCAATTCCAGGAATCGGAATCTACAGATTTCCTGACTAAATGCGAAAAATGCTAAATATATATTTTCTTGCTTAAAATTCTTTGGGTATAAAATTTATATTTTCCCAGTCATTCATTATATTCATTTTTAAATATAGAGTTTCAAATGTAAAGAAATTTCTGTAAAAATAAAGCTACAATTCAATTTCTTTAAAAATCTTTCTCTCAGCAAGGAAGAAACTGGATTTGCATATTTTAAATGGAGCCATATAAGTTATCTTTTATGAAAGATGAGTTCTCTGCCTTCCAAGAACTGGTGAAAATTCTTTTTACGAATCTTAATTTAATTTTTAAGGCGCGCTATTCTGGTTCTTACATCAGAAAAAACTTTTCAAGCCCGGATTTTCCACAATATCAGCATTTAGTAAAATATATTAGAAATAATATAATATTTCAAAATATTATTTCTTCTTCTAAATCCTTAGTACATTTTTACTTTTTTTCTTTTGCGATCGTGTCAAAAAATTTTTGAAATTACATTTTCTCCCGGAAATACACCATTTAAGATCAGCTGATTAATTTTTTTGGAAAATAGCCACAACGATTTTACTTATAATTTACTTTCCTTAAAGTAAAATAGATTCATTGTTTCATATTCTTGGAGGAATATGGTTTTTTTGGGGGGGACCAGTCAGTTAGTTATACATAGAAAGAAGTGTGACCTAACACTACCCTCATGAATACAATTGAACATTTTCACGGATTTAATTCCATTCACATTATGGAGTTTTATAATTTTGTTAGTTTTTTTTTTTAAAGCTATTTTATTTATGGACCATAGTTGAATGGAATTTGAAACTATAAAGAATGTCTGATGGAATGTGTGGAGTTCTTAAAACATTCTTAATAGTTTATTTTATTTTTATATTTTTTTTTAGTTCCTTCAAAAACTAATTTTATATTTGTAATTTATTTATTTATTTATTTTGTTCTTGTTTTGTAAAAATAAATTCTTGGGTAGTGTAAACAAAAGATTATACTGATTAAAAGAGTTTAGAATAATAAGCAATGGACTTTCTTTAATGACTTTTTTTTTATAATCTCTTTGAAATCATCAACTTTAAGGGAAATAAGTAACAAACAAAAAAAAAAATAAATAAATACATTTACTCTTGTATTTAATTCTGTGTTAAGTCCATATGTAACTACAGTTCAACAAAGACAGGGAACATATATTAGAAAGAGAGAGGGTAAACCGTGTGTGTAACTGTAGTGTGTGTGTGGTTTTGTATGTATCTCTGTGTGTGAGTGTGTGTGTGTGTATAATATGTGTGAGCCAGCCGTGATAGGAGAGAGGGGATTGTGGCAAGGGAATGGGCACAGGTCCAAATGTCTAACGAGATAATAGCGGGTTGTTAACCTTGGTCTCGGCTATCTTCGGCTAGCTTCGCTATTTTATATTCGGCTTAAAAAGAAGTAAAAAAAAAATACTACTGTCAGAGCTCTCACTTTAAGTTAACTTCATACTGGTTAATGGATAGAAGGAGGGTAGTGTGGTGGACACTTTACAGATAACGTGCCTACTGCCTACCGTTTAATGATAACAGCAATAAAAAAAAGAAGTAAGATATAATTTAAAAAGTGCACGTTAATTTGTTTATCGAGTGCACTTTTTTTACTTTCTCTTATTGCTACTGTATAGTGGCAAATTTTCGGAAATTGCATTTTTCACCGGAAATATAAATGTTGAGGTACCCTGAGTTCGAAAAAAAAATCTGTTATGAAACACTCACTCGACTCTCTCTTACTCCTCTTTAATAACAGTAATACGTATATAAAATGGCATATTTATTTGAATATAAAATTTGGCTCATTTATTTTTATTAACATAAATATGTATATTGGAACTTAGAGGTGGAGGGGGATCAAGTTTTTACCCAGCAATCCAGGCAGATAGAGAGCGCCAATAATGAACATTTGAATTTTTAACGTCTCAGGCTTATATCTATGCAATTAGCATGCCAAGTCTAGACTTTATAGTAGGAAATCTTTATAGTCTTTTCAGGAAAAGTCCAAAACACTCAAAAACAATCTTCCGGTAAATCAAGTTTCTTCAAATTGGGATATTCTATCAATGCTTCTAATGTATATTTAATTTTATATAGATGGCAGAATGTATTTGAATTTGGTACTTCGGAGAAAAGCTTAACGTTACTCTTCCCCCAGAACCCGCCGAATAATCAATTTTCCGCGGGAAGATGTTTTAAATAAATGTAATGGGATCCAAAGAGAGGATTCATAGCAGAGAAAGAGAGAGACGAAAAAATGACAGGACCACTCTCTCAGACTAGAGTGGGAGAAACTGCATAAATACAACGACAGGAGATAGATATACAACACAGTTTACTCGCCAGTCACATTTACCTTATCCTTTACCACTTTACCATACTCTACCATTTTAGTGTAAAGTCCAGGCAGTCAGTGCTACTTTTAACATTAAACAGTGTTCACCCATATCTAGTTTGTTCATTCAAACCAAACCATTTCCCTCCTTCGTCATACCCATTATATTGGTATGATGTAATAGGATCCAAAGAAAGGATCCATAGCAGAGAAAGAGGACAAAAATGACAGGACCACTCTCTCGGACTAGAGTAGGAGTAACTACATAAATACAGCAACGGTAGATATACAACACAGTTCACTCGCCAGTCACAGCGTGGCATTTACCTTATCCTTTACCACTTATAGTGTACATACTCTACCATTTTAGTGTAAAGTCCAGGCAGTCAGTGCCACTTTTAACACTATACAGTGTTCACCCATATCTAGTTTGTTTATTCAAACCAAAATATTTCTCTTGCTTTTTGGCAAACAGTGTGATAACACAGACTTGTTCAAAGCAAATTTAGTTGATATTTATCACATTGTTACTATGTGACTATGTTACCATGTTATCACAAAAAGCATCCTGATGAAAAAGCATCCTGTAATAGGATCCAAAAAGAGAATCCATAGCAGAGAAAGAGTAACAAAAATGACAGGACCACTCTCTCGGATTAGAGAGGGAGAAAATGCATAAATACAGCAACGGGAAATAGATATACAACAGAATTCACTGGCCAGTCACAACGTGTCATTTACCTTACCCGTTACCACTTTACCATACTCTGCTATTTTAGTGTAAAGTCCAGGCAGTCAGTGTCACTTTTAAAATTATACAGTGTTAGCATAGTACTCATATCTTAGTTTATTCAAACTTTGGTTGAAATGAAATGGTTTGCCATTTCTCTCCTTCATCATACCCATTATAATAAAAGTGATAGGTATTATGTATTTTAGATAGTATACAAAGTTCACAAAAAATCATTGGAGCCGTTATTCAAGGAAATCTTGGAAAACGGGGGGGGGGGAATATACAGTAAATCGCACTTTTAGGGGAAGTTTTCCCCACATCTTCCTGTCTGTTGCTGTGGTAGTATGTAGTAAATAGAATATCAATTTGTGCTTCCTGGGTACACACACACACACATACACACACACACAGACCATTCGCTAAAAACTTTTTCGAACTCATGAGAATTATCAAAACATATATTTCCGGTGAAAACTCAATTTCGAAACTTTTGACACGATCACAATACTTCCTCTTACTTAGGAATATCTGAGTGAAAATAAATTTTTTTTTTTTTTTTGACAAATTGTCTGTATGTAGTAAGTGTATACATAATGTGAGATTGTGAACCAAATATCTGATAAATGAAAAGATTAAACTTGATAATTCCGTTTAGTTACCATTAACCGCATCTGACATGGAAGTTTTGGCCAATATCCAACTTTACTGATAGATTTTTTTATCTTCTTTTTTTTTCATGATTTCCTAGACAACGGCTACAACGAATATTTTTTAAACATCGTATACCATTTACATATTTATCATTTATCTATCACCTACCTATCATGTTTATTTGAAACATTTTCCCAGGAAAATTGATTTGGGGAGGGAGTTTCTGTGGGAAAAGTAGCGTTTAATGTTTTCCTTTAAAGTATCTCTTCAGTAAAATATATAGTTATATATTATACTTTAGAAGCTTAGTAGAATACCAGATATATGAAGAAAATCGGTGGACCAAAAGTATGACTTTACAACTTTTTGAGGTTTTTGGTATTTCCTTCATATATTTTTCCTTTAAACTTGGGCGTACTAACGTACGATATAAACCTATCACTTTTATTTGTAACATTTTTCAAAAAAAAAAAAAATACATTTCAAATAACAATGAGTTGTTTGTACGGCAATAACCAGAGGAGTTTTTAAAGAAAAATAAATTCTTGTTTTGTTCTACGTTTCGGGTTCCATTGGTGCCCTTCTTCAGGAGTTCTGTAAAATTATTGGAGAAAATATATTATTATAGTTACGAAAAATACAGTATTGTATTGTAGTTAAGAAAAAGTGTATAGACACCGTTACATAAAAAAAGGAAATCTTTACACTTTTTCGAAACTACAGTGCTGTACAATAATGTATTTCTCCAATAAAGTTTTACAGAGCTCCTGAAGAAGGGCATCAATAGTACCCAAAACGTAGAGCAAAAAAAAAAAATTCTTTTTCTTTAAAAACTCCTTTGGCCATTGCCGTACAAAAACATCTCATTGTAATTTTTGAGGCCTGACGATTTGAATACCATTTTAAATTTCAGATATTATATAATGTTATTACCACTCTCTCCCTTTTATCTCTGTATTTATGTTATGTTAAAAAAAGTAAATTCTGTAATATAAAGAAAATTCATCATGCTGTATGTAACTATACTTACAGGAGTAAGAGATAATCATCTGAGTGTTTCACACCAGATTTTTTTTTTTTTCTTTTCTTTTCTCAAATTACCCGAACGATTTTCTTCTTTGGCTTGTTTTTATAATCTTTTTAATTGTAACACTATCTGTACTTTTTTTTAAAAAAAGAAAAAAAGATCAACTTTATTGGTCAATAAACTTGGGAATATAATTTTAACTACAGCAAGATCCTTGAACAAGATATTTATTGTCGACTTTAAATATCTTGTGCGATAATATTTATTTGATTATTCATAGAAAAATATTGTTTATTTTAATGTCAGGTGTGTTATATAACTAAGAAGAATAAGTCTTTTGTTCTTTAAGGATCCGGGCTGCTTATAGCTTTAATCACAATTTCTTTTACCTACTGAACAAAGGACGGCCGAAACAGGGGCGGTCGCAGAAAGAGTGTGTCTTGGTGTAACTGTCAATGATACGATACACATACATATGTAGTGTTTTAAGTATCTTCATATAATAATTTTAAAAGAAATCGTTTGAGCCGTTTTTTTGAGAAGAAATCGAAGAAAACCGAAAAATATTGTTCAGTAAAAACGCACTTACGGTTAACCGATTTTTCTTCAAACGCGTAATATTGGCAACAAATTTAATTGTGATTTCATGATAAAGAAATCATATAAAAAACTAATAGCATATTAGGAGGAAAACATAATCCTTCCTTGCCCAGAAAGCCGTATTAAAATAAATTTTCCCAGAGAAGTATTTAAAAAGAAAATTGTAGTAGCCATTTTTGTGAACATTGCAAAAAAAAAAAAAGAGAAAAATTCATTTACCGGAAAATTCACAGGGTTTACTTCCGGTCGATTGATTTTTATTAAAACCGTCTGACGACACACACACATTGAGAAAAATTTCTAAAAACCCCTTTTTCGGACTCAGGGGATCACAAAACGTGTATATCCGGTGAAAACTCGATATCGAAATGTTGTCACGATCGGAATACCAGCAGTAAGAAAGAGAAAGTAAAAATATTGAAACTAAAAGCATGATTCTCCAATTAAATATAAATATCTCCAGAGACCACTTTCATTGATACTAGAAATTAAAATAAGAACCTGGGAGTAATGATAAAAATAGTATTTCAAATCATAGTAATCAAATGTAACTGCCAAGTTGTGTATATAACAGCGGATTGTAGTCGCCCATCTACCCTCTCTATAGTCAAAAGAACAAGCCATTTACAAGTCTCTCCCAGATACCTCTAAAAACATAACAATTATGTAATTATACTTTATATTGGCATATTTGCATGCGTAATATAGGTTACGCCTTTTTATATAAGTTATTTATGATTCTTCGCTGATATTTATAGAACTTGACATATAAAATTTAATTACCATACATAGATTTGAAAGAGCATTTTTGGTGGCAGTATTCTTAATCACCCATTTCTTGCAATTATAATCGTGGATTTGTAACTGATTTCACAATTAATAAATAATATTGTATTTTACTTCCTTAGATTATCAATAAAATTAAATGTTCTTTTTCAATGTACGTTTTTGTTTACAAAAAAGGTTTCTCTTGAGGATGTTATTACAAGTCATCAGCCAGAGAGGTTGGCGACGTTCTGAAGTGCAAGAGGCTGATCAGCTAACTTATATCAGACCGGAATTCCAGGCAATAAGAAACAGTCTGACCAGCGAGGGTTCTCTGATGGTAAAGACAGACCACCCATAACCGCCCGACTTAGAGAAATTTATATCAGAAAAGCGGAAGGGAAAAATGGGAAGGCCTGAAAGATTTTTCAGGACGATTACTTTCACAACTTATCTGGAGACCAGATTGTAGCGTGCCTCAGAATGCTCACCGGACACGATTACCTTGGAAAGCACCTACCTGCACGTTGTATTCCTGTGAGGAGATGAGTTCCGAGCATTTTAGATTCGTGTTCTCTGCATTGCAGGGGGGACATTAGAGAAAGTATTAAATCCTGACGATGGAATTTGTTTTTAAGAAAGCCTTTCTATACTGGACTGCTAGGGCGCATATGTCCGAAATGGCCGACAATGCCCAGTAGGCAAGGTAAAAACAAAAAAAAAAAGTATTGCAAATTATGTCAGCTATTTGAAACTATGTTTTCACCCGAAAGAGGTCACCGGAGTACGAAATAGTCTATGTATTCTTTCTCACTATGTATGTATGTATTTGTGTGTAAGTTTGGTCAGTAAAACTCAAATAAATAAATAAAATAAAAAAAATCGCACATAATTTAAATTAGTCAACCGGAAGTTCCACTCTACTAAAGATTAATAGGGTCCGAAGAACGAAGCAACCTGGTTACTCGCTACCTAGGGGCAGACTAGGGTATCAAAAGAGAGTTTTACGACAGTTTACGACCAGTTTACAACCAGTCAGCAACGCGCTCAAATTTTTCACCCTTGAAAAATTTCTTCAGAGGATGATATGATGGGACGCGAATCATTCAAGATTCATAGAATCCGAAGAACGAAGAATCATCCTAGTTACTTACTACCTAGACCAGACTAGGGTGCGGGATTCTAATAGCGTAGCCGAGCTAGCCCTACAAAAGAGAGTTTTAAGACAGTTTACATCCAGTCAGCAACGTTGTGGGAATTCCTTGTAGTTTGTGTGAGTTTCTATTCATTATACAGTGTTCAGCATATTATATTCTAGTTTATTTCTCTAAAAATCTATTCTCTCAAATTTTCTCTCACTCCTTCTCACAACCATTTTCATTTTTCTTTTTTGTTGCAATTTTCTCGAAAAGCCACTAATGTTTTTCTTAAAACGTTGTATGTAATACTACTCCACCCAGGTTTATAACTTTTATTTTGAATATTTATCCGGGAAAATTTTAGTTTAGGTGTTAATGAGGTTCCAACTAAAGTGCTTTACAATGTATTTTTACAATTCTATTGTCTGTATAATATTGATTAAGAATTACAAATGTATTGCCAAAAATTTGGATTTAAAAGCAAATCGATTGAAAGGAAGTGTTTATTTTGTTTTGTTTTTATTCATTTTCCTGCAGTTCTTTCGTTAAAGACTTTTAATTGGTTTTCTTTAAATTGAGATATATACATCGTTTTACACAGATATAAAGATGATATCAAGAAAGTTGACTGTTTTTCAAAAAAGTCGTTTTATTATAGTTCTGGATTCTAGTACGATATAGAATATTGAAATCAATAAATAATTAATAAGAATTCATGAATTCTTTAAGCACAAGAACCTGCGATCAGGTCAGTTTGCTAAAATAAAATAAAAAAATACTATCTAAATAAAATATATATAAAAATATCTGTAATAAATGAATAATTAAAAAGAAAATGCCCTTATGATATAACTTAAATTTTTAAAATTTATATTCAGTATAAAACTATAAAAGTAAAATTCAAAAAAAAAAAGAAATAAATACTAGAAAAAAATGAAGAGAGATATTTAGGTCGTTCACCACAGTACTGATAATACGAGTAAATAATAAAATATATTTTTGCTGAAATTAAAAAAAAACAAAAAAAAAACAATTATTTGCGTATAACCTTAAGTAATTATAATTTTTAATGTTTTTAAAAGAAGTACTGAAACAATTTAGATAAGACTGTACTGTTTATATATACCATTTTCTTAAAAGAAAGTGTTAAAACATAATACATTAGCATTAATATTTTAATACCCCCCCCATATTCATAATTTTTTATTTTTATTTCATTTTATTTTAGTTATAGTTTAGTACGAAATATTTGAGGAAAGTTGAAACTTTAAAACAAAAAATACTTAAAAAATTGAGAAGTCTTTTTGGGATGTGTGAGAAATGCTGTGTTGACGAGTGTTTGGTTGGAAATCTAGTCAAGTGGTTAACCTTCGGGTTGGCCGGATAAAACTGCTAGAGAGTTGTTCTTCGTCCTTAACAGAGGTCGTACTCACTAAAACTTGCGCACATTCATATTAAATTTTACTACGCAACTTTTCTCTCTCACTCTCTCTCTGTCCTTCTCTTCTTTTAATTATTTTTCAGATTTGATCGGTTATAGTTTGGAAAAAAAAAAATCTCTTTGTCACTATGTATACTTTGTATTAGGGGTGGTACTTTATATTAATATAAAGAGATATTATTTTGGTATTATCCCCATACAAAAAAGTTACTCCTAAAAAGCCTCCTCCAACAGACTACCGATCTGACTACAATATCCATAAGCTCTGACTCCTCTAAGGGTATGTCCACACTTGTGCGCTTTCCTCTTCCTCTTCCCTTTCAACTTGCGCTTCCTGTTTCCATTTCAACATGCGTCACGCATGCTTTTCGAGCATGCCTCTTGAGGCATTCAATTCGTTGTCTACACTTAATCATCTGTTCAGTGTGCATTTTATCGATGGATTCAGAAGCGGCATTAGCTATTTGTGCAGGTTATCTGTTTTTGAAAAGTGCACGAAAAAGAAAAAACAGCGAGCCTTGTGGACAAAGCAGCTTTACAGAAAACGAAATATTGGACTAGCAACAGAACTTCAGCTTGACTTAGGCGTATTTCGGAATTTTACACGTATGTCGAAGGACAACTTTTACAACTTATTAAGAATGAAAGAACCAATCACTTCAAAGAAGAACACTCGTTTTCGAGATGCTATTCCACCTGAAATGAGGCTACTGATTACGTTGAGGTTTCTCGCACCTGGATTCACTAACGTCTTTGGCATATTTATGTACAGGCCCCGAAGCAAAGCATATCTGCAATGCTACCAGAAGTCATGCCGAGATATTATTAATTAATAATAATAGCTTAATACTATCAGTTAATAATAAAATTATTATTAAACCAATAATTAAATAATATTTAAAATTAATAATATAATATATAACCTATAACAATATCACACAACACGTACCGAGATCAAAAGACGCATAGAATGTTGAACGAAAATCCAAGTAGTTGGATTCACGTGCGCTATTGCTTGCGTCATGAAAACAAATGCCTATGCAACTCCAATGAGGCATGCGTTATTGCATCACACCGTGCGCTAAGACGCATGCCTCTGTTGAAAGGAAACTTGCACCAGTGTGGACATATCTTAAGCACTCCCTTAAGAGTGTTGCACTCCAGAATATGCGTAACCTAGTAATTGGTGAAACGGAGACACCTAACCTGATCCCGCGTCACAATTCTGATACTACAAAAAAAAAAAACCTATGGCGCAACAGTCCATGAAGGGCCAAGGCTTGCCAGACGGCGATTTGAATGGGGGGGTGGTAAGTACGCCGCAGTTCCCACGCCGTTTAGTTCCGGCCTTCGTTACCTAGGGCGCTACTAACTGTAGCTTCCCACGTTTTATCAAGATGGTGGGTCAACACCGACTTGACTCCCTCACGGGAATCGAACCCTGAATTCTCGCACAAAAAGCGAGTGCGCTAGCCACTAGACCAACGCGTGAGGACATTCTGATACAAAGGATATGTCAATTTTTTTTTTTTGTAAATGACCGTGTACTCAAGGAATGTCCAGTGAATACACCTACCTGGACTCTTCAATAGTATCCTATTCAGGAAGAGAAGATTCTTCAAGTTTCCCTGTCTTATAGAACCCTATAAAATTAATATATCCGAATAAATAAAAGAGATTTATATCTATACAATTCGCTTAACAAGTTTTATTCGTTTTTCTAGAGAATTCCTAAGTAAATAACTCAGGAACCTATTCTTTCAAGTAAATCACATTTGGATAACCGATTTTTTTTTTTCCAAATTTGGAATTCTAGCAATGCATTATATATTATGTAAAAAATCATATGTGCACTTTGAAGTTGCCACTTTACAGGAAAGCTTAACATTGCAATATCCTCCCAGAACCCACCGAAGAAAATCAATTTTCTTGGAAGTGAAATGTAATGAAAATCATTAGGGATATATTCCCGCAAAAAAACACTATTCAGTAAAGTACTTTTTTTTATTTGTATTTGTATTTTGAAAGGTGCATAACATCAATGGTCCTTTGCACCTGAACTATATTAAATAGACACTTTACCTTTTAATAAACACCCTATATATAAAAAGAACACGCATCCTTATAAATAGATTCATTCTTATAAAAACAACATGCATTCTTATAAATATATTCATTCTTATAAAAACAACATGCATCCTTATAAATACATTCATCCTTATAAATACAATCATCCTTATAAATACATTCATCCTTATAAATACATTTATCCATTGAAACAAAATTACGCTTCTCACATACGTCTATTTACAAGAGAGTGGAGTACTCTATATTCCTCACACTCTATGAAGATTGTAAACCTATCCACATTCACACAAACTTTCACATACGTGCCGGGATGTCAAACCCGACACAGGCCCACCCGTCCTAGAAACAGTGGCTCCCGAGAAATGCTGGAAGACGTCCTGCCAATTCAGTAAAGTAGCCCTTCCTTCCGTGTGATAGATAATCTGAAAAATTCAGGTTAGATGCGGTTGCTGATACGTAAATAAACGAAATATATACGAGTAGTTTAAACTTTCTGCGATTTTTCATTTTTGTGATAATTAAATATATATATATAAAATTCCCGTGAAAATACATTTCCGAAGATTTCTGAACTTCCTCTTCCACTGTACAAAGAAAATATTTGGGTAAATTCTAAAGTGCCAGCAACAACAAAAATTCTCCAGCGGCTTTTTCTTTCTACATGATAATGTTGGTTTAATGAATAATTATCAACAATAGTGATAGTGTTGGTTTAACCATCAACAATTGGCTGTAGAAGTTCCGATCATTAACGGAAAAATGTCAGTTTCCATAATTATTGGGTAATTCACCAGCGTTCTCCAAGCTTTTGCTGCGAGAAGCCTACGAAATCGCGATGTGGCCGTCATATTATTATTATTTTTTTTTTATTTCTGTGAGCTTTGTCCAAGCCCTACGCTATCCAAAGCTCTTCTGAGCCTATATAGCTACCCCAAAGTTCAGAGCCTTCTCAGTGCACTGCCGGCCTCCGGACAGTGAGCTGTAAGAGGCTCCTAGGAAGAAAAAATCTAAGGGCAGCAGCTGGACTCGAACCCGCGACCGCCGCATTGCTAGTCCAGCGCGCTACCACTGAGCTAATCCCTTCCCTCGTCATATTATTAATATCAAACTATTCCCCAGAAAATTAATAAACAATATTTACTATTCAGATTTGTTCTTAAGTGTTATTTAAAAAACTTTTCCAACAAATTTTAACCATTTCAGTTTTTGAAAATTTATTTAAAAATGTCCTTGCAGTTTCTTTGTTTGTTTTATTGCTGGGCATCTTAATGATTTACGGCTATAATATAATGCCAAGGTTATAATACATTGAAGACGAATCCAAAATCGGCTTATGAAATAACATTAGTTTATCTCCTATAAGTTTTCTTTGATAATACATTAAAAATTAATTTTATATAAGGTAAAAAAAAAAAAAAAAACCATCTCATGCGAAACAAAATCACGTGACCTATTTTTATTACAATTTTCACAAAATCTGTCAAATTTTCTTAAATGCCTGATTTGTACAACAAATTTCATTGTAATAAATATTATTATATCGATGGTGATGTGTAAAACAAAATTTCCTCTGAAACAAAAATCTGGTGTGAATCATTCACACATCTTTCTCTTACTCCTTTTAATCCAATTGATTTTTTTTATGACATTAATCTTTACTTATTTGTCCTAAAATAAATATAGAAGCGAGGATAGACAAGTACCAACCAATCAAGATAGATTATAATTAGATAGATTCAGCCAGTTAGAGGAGTGATTACATTGTTTTCCACAAGAGCTCATTAGTAACATTATAACGATTTCCTCAAAACTTTCCGCCCAATAATTTTTTTTTTTTTTTGAAAAATGTTTCAAATAAAAGTGATAGGTTTATTCCGTTCAGTGAACACTTCAAATTTAAAAAAAGTCGTTATAATCATTTTTGAGAAACCCCCCACCCAAAACCTCAAAAATCTTTTCTGCAAATGTCGAAAACTTCCGGTAAACCTATTTTCTTCAAATTTGGAATTCTACCAATGATTTTTATATTATAATATAGTAATTAATATTATGTAGGTGGTAGGAGCATTTGAAATTTTTAAACGTTCAAATTTTTTCACTACATCGTATTTGAAGTAGTACTTTAGAGGTTCCTCCAAGAAACCTCCACAAATCAGTTTTCTCGGGAAAATATTTCAAATAAAATTGAATACATGTTAATGTGTGTAAGCATGGATGACCTCACAACACTCATCAGCAGTAGGTTGTCGGCAGTCTAAGATAAGATGCTTATTGGGGGTCCGAGCGGGGCTTTGAGTGTTTTTCACGGACTTCTATCAGGCATCTCACTGATTGGATTCGTCACTGGGCATTGTGGCTTAAGGAGACATCTCTATACGATGGGACTCATGCCTGACCCCTTTTGTGGGAGTCTGTGAGACGGGGGAGGAAACACCCATACATCTTATGACGGACTGTTTGGGCTGTGAGGAAATTAGGTTTAGGACCTTTGCCCGAAATAGGATATTGGTAGAAGATCTTAAGCTATGTCTTTTTAAGGTTCTGGTCCGATTTGTTCGGACTGTGGTAAAACTTAAATGGAGATAAAACGGGCCTGGACTTTTGTTCCAGACCCGGTAGTTGTTATTCTTTTGGGGTAGCTATATGAGCCAAGGAAGGCTTTGAATAGCGTAGTATTTCGCCCTCCTCTTTCTTGAATAATAATAATAATAATAATGTGTGTAAGATAGTGAACGATGTTTGAGGAAAATCGGGAAAAACTATTCAGTAAAGTCCCGACTTCCGTCTTTCGTGACGTTTGAACTTCCTGCGATTTTTTTTACTTTTTTTTTGAGATATTTTGTTCATAACAACTCCCCCCCCCCAATATATGGAACATAAGCTAAAAACATTTCCTTCCTACTTAATGGACTTCTGGACAAAACATTATAATTCTGGTGAAAACACGGAAACTTGCCAATCCTTACAGCAGTTATTATAACAAAAGTTGAAACGTATTTGAGGACGGAAATTTATGGGGGGAAAAAAAAATTGAATGACCTAAATACATAATTGACCGTTTAATATAGATGTGGGTTAAATATTCGATTCTTAATCAATCCGTTTCATGTATACAGTATAAAAGAGTTTCAAGGAAATTGATTGTTTAGCCACTTAATGAAAGTTTTTATTCTGAGTTAAATAATATTACTTTTCTACACTAGTGAGAGAAAGTTATGGCTACTTTTATTTTTTGTCACTCACTATTTTTTATTTAATAATTGACACATTATTACACGGTTTAGAAAAAAAAAAAAAAACATATTATATATTAAATCAGTTTAGTTTTCTATTGTTTTAAAAATCATTTGAACTCAAGTTGTTGGGCTTGCAAAGTATGAATTAAATATTACTTGACTTCTAATTATTTCATAATGCCAAACTAGAAATAATATCTAGTTAAAATTCTTAACTTTACAATTTATTGATAGATTATTAAGTATATAGAACCAGTTTATAAATAAATAAGAAAGCTCCTTTATATTATGAAATTATTGCCAACTGTTTCTTGGATTTTTTTTTTTTTTTACTTTATAAAAAATAGCGTTTTGTTTATTTTATTATAAAACTGTTGTTTAATTTTTAAGAGTTGCAAGTTTAATTCTACTGAAAATGGCGGCATTTGGGTTAATTTGTGTAAACGAGCTACACCAGATTACAATTTCTATTAGCGATATTTCTATTAGGGAAGTTAAGGTGATTTTTTTTCTTCCACCAAATATATGTAAAGAAATATCCAGAAAATATATGATATTTTAATTGTAAGTCAAGTCACGTTTTCGGGTCGGGAAAAAACATTACTGGTCTCATTATGTTCGCCTACAGTTTTGTACCACAAATAGAGATCTTGTTATCGATAGAATGGTAATTTCAAGGCTATAAATTGCCAGGGCATTTTGGGTGGAAGAAGGCCGACGGTTTGATTAAGGGTGGAGCTGACGGTTATATATATTTCAACTTGGATCGAGCAGCAGATGAACTCCGTCTTCTAAGCTGTGTTGGGAAAAGAAAAACCTTGTACTATATTGGATCTTCAAAGGAGAATGAATGAAAAATACGTATGGAAAAGAGCAGAGAACTGTAGCAAGCATTTATTAAGTAGAGTAAGTGCCCATTAAAAAAACGCGCAATCCATTTCTCCAGATGGACGAAGATCGTTGCCCGAGATGGACATATATAAAAAAGTTCTCAAGCTGGACGGAGATCTATAGAAGAAAAAGATCATGCTTAAGGATTTTAGGATGTGGAGGATGATTTCTGGCGATTTGAAGTGAGGCATTGAGAGAAGTAAGACACGAGTGAAAAGATTCATTGGAATGTTTCATCAACGACATCATGATTTTGACATGGACTGGCCATCATGGCGTGAGTAAATGAGGGAATATTGACGGTATAGAAAACACTGGTCGGACGGCGGTAGTGCATTGAGAAGGCTCCCGGGTGGTAGAATAGATCCCATTAAAGATTTAAATTATCTATACTTTATCCTACTTGGAATCTTTACCAAAAGTTTAGTAACCCAAGGTATTTAATTATAAAATAGAACTTCATTAGAAATAAAATTTTCAATATATATATGCCTTAATTACTCCAAATTTAAAATAAAAAAATCTGGTGTGAAACATTCACACAACTTTCTCTTACTCCTGTTCACAAAATTATAATTGACAAATGTTGTAGTTTGTGTACCAAATATAACGAAATTTGTAGAAAACTGTAAAATCTGTTCCGTAAAAATGCACTTCCGATTTACTAATTTTCCTAAAACTTGGAATTTTGGCCATCTATTTATTTATAATTAATTTTGTTTGGATGATAGAATTATATAATAAACTATGATACCACTTTAGAGGAAGCTGTAAACCCCACCCTTCCCCTAAAAGTGCCCTTAAATGAATTTTCCCAGAGAAATGTTTTAAATTAAAAAGATGTAGATCTTTGTATGTTTAGTTTATATAAGAAGTTTCAAGAAAATCGTCGAAACCATTTTTGAGAAAGTCGCAAACATGTAAAAAAAAAAAACGACTAGTAATGTGATACTTCCGATTAAGACATTTTGACAGATAACGCACCGTCAGATCCCATGGTGATACCTAAACGTAATATCAAGTTCCAACTTTCTACGGTTTTTCGTTTTTGAGCTATGCTGTTCACATACACCACAGACATACACCACTTTTTTGAACTCAGGGGATATTTCTGGTAAAAACTCGATATCGAAAATTTGACCATTTAATATAGATTTGGGTTAAATATTCGATTCTTAATTAATTTTCGATTACAATTCTTCCTCTTACTAGGAGCAAGAGAAAGTAAAAAAATGGAGTACTTTACGATGTCGAAATGTCGAAAAAATCAAATATTTTTTATAACTCATAACTTCCTTTATTAAATGATTTTCTTCAAATTTGAAATTGCTTTAAAGTAGATAAAACAGGAAAATTCTGGGACAGCGTCAGTGGTTTATTACAAGCCATTGACGCGATCTCAATACGGAATCTCAAGTTTTTTTGCTCATTTGTTTTATGATAAATATAAAGGCGATGGGGAAAAGCACAAGTGCCAACCTACCAACCAAGGCAGGTGGAGGAGAATGATTGATTACATTGTAGTGAGTGCCAATAATATTAAACAATCACAACATTTGAATATTAACGCCTCAGTATCTTCTTAAAACTAATTTTTTCAGAAAAGTGGAACAAATAAAATTGATGGATTTATAACTGTGCAGTTTGTTTTCCCATTTTTAAAGGAATCGTTATAATCGTGAAAAATTAAGAAACCATTCAGTAAAGTGACACTTCCGGTTGATAGATTTTGCCTAAAACCTCATGTCAAATGTAATAACTTAACTGAATACCAAATTTGAGATTTTCCAGCACTCTTTCAGAAGGAAGCTCAAAACTTGATATTCACTTTAGATACGCGTCTGTGACACAATCCGTAATACTTCCTTTTATTTAGGTATAAGAGGAAGTAAAAATTGTTCAAATAAGAACTTAATGCATTTTAATTGATATTGCAAAAATTTTAAATAAAATCGTTGCGAGACAATTTAGAAGAAAATTGTGAAAAAGAAAGTTTTTTTTTCCCGATTTAACGGATTTTTTTTTGACGGGGAATAAACCTTCGTGTTGAATGGTTGCTATTATAATGGATGTGAGAAGGAAAGAGAATTAGTGAGAATGGATTTTTTAGAGAAATCTAACTAGCTGATATGCTGAACACTTTATAATAATGAGAGAAACGCACAACTGCAAGCACTTTACAATAGAAGTTAAGAAGGTAGCGAGAGATATATAAAGAGATAGACTGGCTAATTGATGAAAAGGTAGTGATAGGTTGCTGACTGGTTGGTAACCGGTTGTAAACTTTTGTAAAACTGCCTCTTTGTAGGGCTAGCTCGGCTGTATATGTATAGAGCCTCCCACCTTAGTATGGCCTAGATAGCGAGTACCTAGATTGATTCATTTTTGTGTTTCTCCACTCTTCGGCTCCTATGAATTATTATTATTATTATTATTTTCATTTTACCTAAATAAATTACACAAGTTACTTAAGTTACGTCAAAACTACATAATAAACAATAAGTTTGCTAGTTCAAATAGTCATTGCCCTGATGTTTGCACTTTGTTTTCACTAAATAAAAAACAATATCCATCAATTATTTATATTTAGTCTATCCTGAAGTATCCCACCGCCGCCCACTTCTCTTCAAGAAACTCATTTATTTTATAAATGCTGTTTTCCTTAAAGAAATGTTTTAAAGGTTTTCTTAAATGGTTCAGTCTTCAGACCCATTATTTCCCTCGGCAGTGTGTTAAATTAAATAATCTTTACACTCATCGCACTTGGAGCTAACTCCGACTTCGCCAATCTTCTCATTGGTAAGTGTAGATTATTTTTGTTTCTATTGTTATAAGAGTGTTTATCTCCTCTACATTCCATATTTTTCTTTCCTTTTAGATTAACGAGACACTTAAAAATATACAATGAGGTCGGTGTCATTATTTTGTGACTCTGGAACAATTTTCTACAACCTATCTCTTGGTTGCTTTCTTATAAATGATTCTAATTGCTTTCTTTTGCAGTCTGAATTTGGTTACATCGTCAGGCGCTCCTCCGCATAGTACAATCCCATAGGACGGTTTGGAGTGGAATAAACCAAAGGACGCAGTTCTTAACGTATCAGCCCGTAATTCGTCTTTTAGACTTCGCAACAGATAGATAACTTTCGATAGTTTACTTATTTAATTCACTAATATGATTTTTCCATGATGTACATGAGTCAAGTATAATTCCAAGGAAATTAGTATTTATAGTTTTTTCTTGACGTTTAATAGTAAATTCTTTAGTGAATGTTTTCTCTTCATTTAATATTAATTCATTTTTCACGATCCATGTTTTGAGTTGTTTAAGGTTATCTTGTGCATTATTCAAGGCTAGCTTTGTTTCATTACTTCTTGTCACTAAAGTAGTGTCGTCTTCATAAAGAATTACTTTACAAGGCACTTGTCCGCCTACATCGTTAATAAAAATTAAGAAAAACAGTAGCCCCAGCACAGATCCTTGAGGAACTCCCCTATTGATTTATTTTATCGCAGAATTATTTCTATTGTGACAAACGTGTACTGTCTTCTTCCTCTTAGATATTCATTGAAAAACTTGTTACTTTTCCCTTGTATCCCGTATCTTTATAATGATACCGGATCCCATTACACTACAGCTGTAACTAAACAGTTAGTATATATCAAATTTGAACTTTCTGAAAATGTTTGTGATATTTTTGTTCAATTAATTTTGAAAATATAATGAATGACATGACCGCAATATTTCCATATTACAACGTGAGGAAAAGTGAAAATTTAAAAAAATTATAAAAAAAAAAATAGTATATAATTATTTTTAATAGACTTTACTTTTCTTTTTTTTGTATTGTTTTGTTTTTAAACAATTTGAACAGCCATATAATTTATTTTATTAATTAATTAAATTATTAGTTATGGAGAATAATAAAAATAATTACTAATTATAAATCATTGACGACGTAACTAGGATCCTGGTCCACGGCGGACTTTATACTAAATAAATTTAAAAGAAATAGAATTAATTAATTTGTTGATTAAATTAATAAAAAAAAAAAAAAGAAATAGCAATATATTTAAGAAAAAATAAAATAAACAAATAAGCGATTATTGAAAAAAATTAGTTAATAGATTTGAGAGGTTCAAGGGCCTTTTGACCTTCTGAGAACGCTGTGTTGTTATGCTACTGAATATAACATGGTATGTAGTAGTAGTACCCAGTAAAAAGAGGTTCCTCTTCAGGTGTAGGAGTTAAGACATATATATACATATATATATATATTTGTTGTATTAGTGTTAACTAAAATATAAATAAAATCAAGGTTATTGCAAAAATAAACAAGCTGGATGTTGCCCAGACTGACGAAGAAGATCTCATATTATAATGTTTTTGTGTGTATGTGTGTAGTATTAGAGGGGCCTAACTTTGCCTATTTTTTTTATAATATCAAATTATTATTATCTTTTATTTTAATTAATTCAACTTTTTTTTTTTTTTAACAAAAAGAAAATACATTGCATGGAAATGATTATGTTAATTATTAATTTTTACGTCAGACACTTTTTTTATTTATTTATTTATTTTTTTTTTTAGCATAAATTTGGCAAAATACAGCGTAATTATTAGCACGTGAATTTTTCTGTCATTTAATAGGGTCACAAAAATCTTGGAAGAAAGTATGGTGTGACCTTAAACTTATACGATTACATTTTTAAGTCTTCACAAACACGTGGAGAATCTTTTTCTTTTTATAGTTTTTTTTTTCTTTTTAATATGGACCTTAACTCTTTGCGCGTTTGCAAAATTAGATATTATTTTTTTATGATCTCGAATATTAGTTTTTCTTACTGCGATAAGAGAGGGAAATATTCCGATTGTATCAAATTTACGAAGTTAACTTTACGCCGGAAATACGTGTTTTAATTCCACCAGAGAATGAGAATAATTGATTATAAGGAATGGTCTATTTGTGGTGTTTGTTTATACATATCAATTTTCCCAGGAAAATATGAGAAATTCATTCAGTAAAGTGTTATTTCCGTTTGAGGAATTTTCATAAGATTACTTCCTATCAGAGTAAAGAAAAGGCATAACCAAGCAAATTTTTATATTCCCAAGTATAAGTAAAATGTATCCAAAATTTTTTTTATAGAATAGAATAATAGAATTATTTATACTATAAAAGAGATAAATTATTAACGTCCTGAACTATTGTATTGAGAATAATATTTGTTCATAACCCCCACCCTCCCGTAGACGGACATTTCGAAATGAATTGTAGCCTATTTATCAATAATAAAGTAATCAAACAAATCATTAGCGGTCCTTATCATTATTACAGAACAAACAGAACTATTGAAACTTTAAATTTAACCACTAAAATCGTAATAAAAACTCCTCTTACAAATAAAGATGAGGGAATTTTTAATATAACTAAAACTTGTAACGTGGGGAGCAGATATAATTACGAGTCTTGACAATTTATGATTGAAATTAATTCACAAAAACGTATTTTAAGTTTTTATTATTACTTCCTCTTATTGCTGCTTCCTGTAAGAGGAAGTAATACGAACATTTCAAAATTTCGATGTCGCGTATTCAATGGAAATATGTGAATCTCTGAGGTCGAAAACGTGATTTTTAGAAAATAGTATATATATTTTTATGTATTTATGTATTAATGTATATATTCTATGTATTCATGTGAACAGTACAGCTTAAAACAAAAAATTGCATCAAGTTCAAACTTGACTTTCCGTTCAGGTATCAGTATGAAATCCGACAAGAAGAGTTATATCTGCCAAATTTCTTCAAACGGAAGTACCTCATTACTAATTAAATTTCTAGTTTTTTTTTCCAATTTTTTCGAAAACTACTCCAACGAATATTATATAAACTATATTTATGATAAGCTACAATTTCAATTTGAAACATTTCTCCGGGAAAATTCATTTAAGAGAGTTTTTTCTGGGAACGGTAGGGTTATTTTTTTCCCTTTAAAGTGCTATTTCAGTTTATTACACAATTCAATCATCTAAATAATATTAATTAGAATTGAATATGTTGCCAAAATTCTGAATTAGAAAAAGATCGTTTCCATTGTGAGGGCATTTTTATTGAACAGTTTTTAAGTTTTCTACGATTTTCTTGCAAAAGGCTCTAACGATATTCTTATATCAACTCATATAAATAAACAGTACAATTTTTAGATGAAAAATTTCTCTGAGAAAATTCATTTAAGTGAGCTTCTGAGGTCGGTCGGTTATGTTTTCTTGTAAAGTGCTATATAATTTATTATATGTACAATTCTATCATCTAAATAATATTAATTAGAATTAAATATGTTGCCAAAATTCTGAGTAAGGATCGAGTATGGCACCCTGGATTGCTCTGGAAACTCAAAGGCATCCTACCATTCGCCTACTACCTAATTCTAAAATCCTACTTGTGTGACCGCTATTTTCGAATACAGATCGGTTCATCATATTCTCCTATACAAAAAGACAAACCAGGCGTACCGCAAGGCAGTATTCTAGGTCCTATCCTCTACGTAATATATACAGCAGATATTCCAACCCATCCAGAAACAGTACTTCTAACCTACGCAGAAGACACAGCTATCCTATCTCCTCATCAAGATCCAATAACCGCACACAGAAGGCTCCAAAACCCATCTTACTTCGTTAGGGGAATGGTTCAAAAGATGGAAAATAAAACTAAACGAAACCAAATCTCAAAACATCACTTTCACACTCCGCCGCATCACTCTCCCTCCAGTCTATTACAATTTAATTCCTATCCCTCTTACGAATGTCATTCGCTACTTTGGGATATATATAGACAAACGATTGACATGGAACCCACATACCTGAGTTAAAAGACTTGAACTTAATTAGACGCCTACTCAAAAGACTACTCGACAACAGATCAAAACTCTCACTAAACAACAAACGATATATACATCTGTTTTAAAACCTACCTGGACATACGGCATCGAACTATGGGGTTCAACAAACCATTCAAACCTCCAAAGAATTCAATCTCTCCAATCCAAAATGCTTCGCACTATCGTTAACTATCGTTGTTTCAAATCTAACCATTCATACGGACTTATATATTTCTTTTGTAAGTAAGGTTGCCCGAATCCGATATAACAAATTCCATCAGACTTTTCATTCCCACTCTAATCCTCTTATCTGAAATTTATCATCCCGTTGCATCCGAGACAATCCACCCAGACGTTTAACGCGCCAGTGACCACGTGATCTCCTCTCCGCAGAAGAAGGAAGTAGTTAATTTGAATAATTAATAAGGGAGTGTTACCGCTGGGTAGCTTCGACCCTCGTTTAGTTTGTGAGGTGTGTGAGCGTCAGTGTCAGTTTGTCAGTGTTACTTATAACACACGTACAGCTGGTGTAACAATTTAAATAAATAAAATTAAAAAAAGAGAAAAAAAAACGGTTGACCGAAAATCCCTTTCTACTATCTATTTGTCTTTATTTCCTTTCGTTTGAAACTTTTTTCTAAGAAATTTCATTTAAAGAAATCTGGGGGAGGGAGGAGGTGATTGGGTTCCTCAAAAAAGTCATTAAATTTAGATTCTCCAATTGATATAAAATTGAAGACGAATAAATATTTAGTAAAAATGTTTGAAGAATATTTGTCGAGAAAGTCGTGTGTGAGTGTTTCACACCAGAATTTTTTACTTTCAATTTTTTAAATAAATATATAAAAATAA
Organism: Triatoma infestans; assembly: GCA_011037195.1. Taxonomy (NCBI): domain Eukaryota; kingdom Metazoa; phylum Arthropoda; class Insecta; order Hemiptera; family Reduviidae; genus Triatoma; species Triatoma infestans. The sequence goes on along the minus strand of JAAEAF010007629.1, from coordinate 5,557 downwards.
TAATATATATCCAGAGCCAGACATTAGATGATGTAAATAACTTGTACAACCAGTTTATACAAATAAAACACTGAGTTCGGCATATAGAAATTTATTTATAACAATAAATAATAAATATATTTTTTAATAATATTTTCTTTTATCACAAATAATTTATTATTTATTATTTATATTTGAAGTTCATATTTATCAATGAATGATGAAAATTTTTTATTATTATTTTTCTTTAAAGTTTTATTTTAATACAAATAAATTTATAAATCTTTTCCATTATTTATTTATTTATTTTTAAATATTTATTGAGCTACATTCGTTGTCTGGTATTTATGAGCTTAAAATATATATATTATATATATCATGGATTGGTGCATATAAATGTGTCTGTATTTATTAAAATAATAAGAAAAATATTTGGTTAAGAGGAGTGCACACACACACACACACACACGCACACACACACACACACACACACATGTAGTTACAATATATATGAGGCCATGGCTCAGCGTTGGCGCCTTGGAAAGCGGAGGCTCCGGTTTCGAGTTCAGACAGCATTGTCCTTTGGGAGTTTTTCACCCTAGAAGCTCACTGTTAAGTATTATCTGTGTAACATAATGTTATTTAATGTTATTCTATGTTATTACGTGTGTAAGTATTTATTGGCTTGATTGTGGTAGAACTTTGACATATGAAAGTATTCATTAGGATGGGAATATTTATTGTTGTGAATGAGTTAGATATTGTAAATAGGTTTTTAGCAAATGTGTGTGACAGTATTTATTGGTATGAATGGTTTATGGTGTGTGAGTGTTTAGGTTTAGAGTTTAAAGGGTGTCTGGAATATCGAGTACAGACACCCAGCGATGGTGGGCAATGGGAGTAGGGTGGATCCGGGTCTGGGGTGATGCGATGGGGGGTGGAGTCGGTCGCCGTCGCGTTTTTTTTTCCCCTATAAATGAGAGAGGCGATGTGAGGGTATAGTTTCGGCTAGGTATCTCCCACTTCGTAAATTAAACTCTCTACAGTAACAATCTAAAAATTTATCAGAGACATTTTCCGTGGTAGCCGCTTCATTTTGTGTCCAGCGACGGTCTCGGGCGTTCGCCATCTTCAGAGCGCATCTTCAGACAGTGTGCCAACACAGACTCGTACAGAGACTTAGTTTCACACTAACTAATGAAGCAGGCTACCACGGAAAATGTCTCTGATGCTTTCCAGCTCTGCGGAACCAACCACCACAACAAATAAATTTATCTGTGAAGAGAAAATCCTGATCGGAGTTCGGCAGTGTACTCATAAGGCTCGAGATAAATTTTCTTATCGATTTTTAATCAGAAATACACGTTTCCTGAGTCCAAAAAAAGTGGTTTTTTAAAAACTAGTCTGTGTTTGTATGTATGTATAAGTTATCAGCATAAATCAAAAACGAAAAATCGCAGAAACTTCAAATTTGATAGTTCGTTTAAGCCCCTACCGCGGCACCTGTTTTTTAAGGTTTTGTTAAAAAATCGGTCACCTCAAAACTGGTAGTACCACCTTACTGAATAGAATTTTGACTTTTTTACTATTTTCTCGAAAACCGCTTCATCGATTTTCTTTAAACTTACTATATGTATAATAAATATAAAGAGATACAACTTTTATTTGAAACATTTTTCCAAGAAACTTCATTTTAAAGGGGTTTTTGGAGGAGTGGTGGGGTTATGTTTTCCTCTAAAGTGCTATTTTAGTTTATTATATGATTCAATGATTTATATGAAATATTAATTAGAATTAAATATGTTGCTAAAATTTCGAGTTTGAAGAAAATCGATTGGCTGTGGAAGTTGTGACTTTACTGATAAGTTTTTCAGTTTCTGCGTTTTGCTTCATAGAAACACCGATAAGTTTCATTAAATTTAGCGTACTAATTATACATATAGAGACCTATCACTTTTGTTTGGCACTTTTTCCCCGGAAAAATCCATTTTTAGCAGGTTTTGGGGGTGAGAAAAGGCTGTGCTTGATTACAATAAATATATAAGGTGTGCCGTGTGAAAATAATAATAAGGAAATTGATGTAAAGTAATGCCTATTTTATCCGACGGGTTTCTTATGTCCAACTACAGATCAAGTGTGGCAGACGGAGGCAGTGTACAAGCCCGAAAATATCTGTGGAACACACTGTACCCACATGAGCTACCAGGGCACCCATGTAAAGAAAATAACACAAAAATAAATATAGGAACCCGTAGGAAGCTCAACGTTGATAGTTGTTTAGGAATCACCAAGAAAAAAAACTGCCTCGTTCAAGAATCAATCAATCAAGAAGTTGCTACTATATTTTTTTATTTATTTCGTTTTCTCAGAAACAGCCATTTTTTTTGTTAACTTAGTGCCATATTAATAGGACAAATCATATTAATAGCTTCAGTTGTAAAATCTAGATATAGTAACATTTAAATGCAGCTAAACATTTGGTAAAGGTTTAAAGTAAAATTTGTTGCTTAGAACTTTGACTATATTGCTGGAAGATAATGTCATAAATGACAAGAACATACAGCTTATCAGCTTTAGGATGACCAAACATCATCTAGCGTACGCGGATGGTAATGGAATTGACAGTCCGATTCAGAACGAATTTTGTAGAAGCCGCTAAAACAAATATGCTTGCAAGTTAATGAAGAGAAAACTGTGTAGATGAAGTCCTTCGGAGAAGTACAATAGTAAGAAGGATTCATCAACTAGATAAATGATTTTACCTTCAGGAAAAGTGCAACTATTAAACTGAGACCTACGGTCTTTAGTTTCCCCCCCCAAAAAAATTTGAAACTAAGAAGAAATAAAAGCAGAGTGTTAAACAAATACTATTTTTCTCTGCAAAAAAATTAATGCAGTTTTAAAAAAGCATATCTCGAAGAGCTGATCTTCTCATCTATAAGGCAATTTTATAAGGCCGGTGGTAAAATACAGATATGAAACCTGGGTGCTAACTAATACTGACGATAGAATACTTAATATCTAGGAGAGGAAACTCTTGCGAAAGGAAAAATGAGAATCAACGAACTTCGAGCGAAATCAGGTAGCGTAATGGTAAAGCAAGCTCGCCTAAGATGAGTAGGCAGTTTTTTTTTCTGGTGATTCCTTACATTTGATGGCAAGCATAAGGGATCCCTAGAAAGTTGTTGCATAGGTACAGGTCGCCAGGAGAAGAAAGGAAAGGCCGCGTTTGCGATGGCTGGATAATGTATAAACTAACTTAAAATCTGGATAATGTATAATCTTGACTTAAAATCATCTCTATAAAAAGACTGAGAGCTATTGCCCTAGACAGCAATGAGTGCTTGAGAAGGCTAAAATCCTCCTCATAGGAAACTGTTGTGCCAAATTAATAATAATTGAGCCAAAATATGGGGAAATCTCCTTTGTATTAAATAACATTTTTGTTACTTTGAAAAGAAGAAAGAGGCTCGGATTTTTGCATAAATCACGAAAATTAGTTCGATATATACTAAGCAGCTTTGTTTGGAACTTAGGTTATCCGTTCCAACGTTCTAAATTCAAATTGTGCGAATTTAATAGTGCCTTTTTTTTACAGCATTAAAAGAAAAGAACAATTTTTAGCAATATAATAAACTATTTTGTATATTAATAAGTTTATAAAAATGAAACTAATATTATTACTGTGTTTATTAGTGAGCAGAAGGCTATAGAAAGTGACAATCATGGTAGAATGCAAACAAAAGTGAGAACATTGTTTGGAGACAGGAAGGGGAAGAGAAGTTACAACGACGTTTGGAGAGAACTGGGCGGAATGCGAAAATGTGCTAGCAGAGTCAATACAAGAAGAGAAGTTTAGATGGAATAAGAAACTGGTGGAAGTAATAGTTGGCCGATAGAGAAGATGGTGTGACCGAGAGGGGGCGGTGTAGTGTTGTTGTGTTTGGGAGAGGTAATAGGTAAAAAGGAAGGTAGCGGACACTGTTACCTAGTATAACATAACCTAACCACTTTCCATTGTTCGCCACAGTGACTGACTGGCCTCTGAAGGCGGTTTTTTTCACATATAATGTTTTTTTTTTTTTAGTATTTGGGATTGTAAATGCTAAAATATTTCTCTGTTATTATATTTTGCTAATTGAATTAATAATTTCAGGAGGGGGAATTAATTCATTTAAAAAAAAATATGTCCGCTATTTTATTACAAATGATTGGCGTACATAGCAGGGGCCCAAAAAAAAAAAGTTATGTAATGCCATAAAGCGCCGGTCTGGGGGTTCTTTGACCCCAGATGCAATGAGCCTAGAGCAAGGAGGGGCGAACAAACAAAACAGTAGAGGGGAACCAATACATTGTAGGGAAAAAAAATTAGGGGGGAGTTTGCCCCCCATGGGAGAGAGACAGTCAGACAGAGAGAGAGAGAGACAGGTCCTCCAAACCACATACAACTCTTTCTTTTTTATTTTTATTTTATCACATATCTTTATCTAATATTATATCTGTCTCATTCTAACACTAACTCACTTTTCAACACGTATATACACCTCTCTCTTCTTCCACTTTCACTAACCCTAATTCTATATAAATAAAAAAAATTCTTTTTTCGGATATTTTTAATTTTAATAAAAATTAAAATTAAGAATTGTAAGAGAAACACTAGATTCACTTACCTTGTATTTTTTGTAGTAGTAGGACGTACCATATTCCTTTTTTCGTCCTTTGGCAGGCGAAGATAGTCCTGGTCACCGAGCAGGAACAAGTCCTTTGAAATAATCATAATTTTTGACGGTTATGATGGCTTTGCGCGATTCACTCACTTTGGCAAATATTTTTTACAAATTTTATTTTTTTATTTTTATATATATATATATATATTTATTAATAATTATATAATCATATTTAGTTCTTTTTTTTTTAGGGAAAATTTATAGCATAACAAATCTAAGATATTGTCTTTTTTAATTATTATTATTATTTTTATTTAAAAAAATATATTCACGATGTTAACACAATATAAAAAAAAAGAAGAAAAATCGTTAATTGCTTTTCGGCCGGCGAAATTGCCCTATTCAGCCGGGTCTACATAATACATAGTATGGTCCGAGAATTTTGGTTGAAATTAAATCCGATAATCTTCCAACTAAATATATAAAAAAATTAAACTGCCTCAGTGTTAAATAAAAAATATATATGTATATTAAAAAAAAAAATATCGAAATTTAAAGACACGATTTTTCTAACGTCGAACTTGTTATGTTTTTTTTTTATATATATAATATAATTTTTTCTGTATTAACTTATTTAAGGTGAACGGCCCCTTTTTTTTTTTAACTCGTTTATAGCACAAACACGCACTGTCCGTGGCAGCCGAAAGACTGACAGCTTAGTTTTAATAGTGGATGGTGGCACCAATTCTATTTAGTGGGGGGCAAGCTTATCACGGGTAACACGATTGTTGCGCCTCTAACGGGCTTTTATATAAACTGTCATCAGCGCCCTCTTTTACTATCGTTTTATGTTTTTTTTATTTATTTTTATTAAATGTAAAAACGTCTTCGTTTTTTGTTTTTTTTTAATA
>JAAEAF010007628.1:0-37351 GCA_011037195.1 Triatoma infestans | reverse complement strand
TCTAAAGTGCTATTATAGTAGATTATATAATTCTACCCTCCGAAAACAAAAGTAATTACAAATAAATAGATGTCTAAAATTTCGAGTTTCAAGTAAGTTAGTAAACCGGAAGTACGCTTTTACTGAACTTTTTTTTTTTTTTAGTTTTCGACAAACTTTAACGAATTTCATCAAGTGTATACAAACTTTAAAATTTGTCAGTTGCAATTTTGAAAATTCGAGTAAGAGAAAGTTGTGTGAGTGTTTCACAGCAGACTTTTTTTTTCATATTCATTTGAGGTCAAAATATGTAAGTCCGGTGAATATTGAATTTCTGATATTTGACACTATCGCAGAATGATACTTTGTATTATTAGCAGGAACGAGAAGCTAAAGTAATAAGTTAGTTACTCTTTGGACCAAGTGGGCTTGATGATAGTTAAATTAGAAATCGATAGTTTGCAACTAACACTAACCCTAACCTACACATTTTTCCTGATCCAAAAAAAAAAAAAACAATTTGATATAAACTCTCAAATTACTTTCTCTTGCTGCTACTGTCTCAGTTATAATTGATCAATTTATTTCCAACTGGAGTTTTTAATGACTTATTTTTTATTGCCCATAGCATTTAGAGATATTATACTTGTTGGTTATTAGAGCAACTGAGTATCTAAAATTGTCCGCTATGCCTCCAACAAGATTTATTAAAAGCACTTTAGTGTTAAGCCCTTTAACATAGATACTATTGAACTCCACAAAAATTTGTCGTAATTTTATGGCCAGGATTTGTTTAAGTTTTGCGGTAAATTTTTTTTTGCAGAAATAAGGAAGAGAATTTCACCCGAACACATTTTTTTCTAATACAAAAATTTGTAAATTTTCGTTACTAAAACTGAAAATAGTAATCCGCAAAGATTTCAACAATGGAATATCCAACATACTATATTGGGTTCCAAAAATTTTTGGCAGAAAATTCTCCAACTATCTCGTTTCTTCGTGAATAATTGCATTAGTGGATATTTGTTGCTGTAAATTATCTTGTTAATTGTTACTACTTCACTTTTAAGTGGTTGTAAGAAGCAATATCGTATTACAGTAGTAACGATTCTCTCGTTTGATTACCCTATCTACCAACTCTAGGAACCTAGTATCTTATTATCCATAGAAACTTCAACAAACTTAACTATTAAACTAGGAAAATCAATTTAATTTTATTGTTATTAGTTCGATTATCCAATTGTAATTATATCCTTATTTCTAATTAACTGTTATATCGATCATAGATATTGCTTAATTTATTTTATAATTAAAAAAATTCTTATGCATAGTACCTTCAATAAGTTTTAAAATAGTTAGAGATCTTTAAAACTCTCTGCCTTTTTTACCCGATTGAGGAGTTATATTTGTAATTATTTCCTCCTGCAGAAAACAATCAAAAAATTTACATAGGAAATCAATTATTGCAAAATTTTTAATTAATGATATCATTTAGAGTAGTGATTTTCAAATCATGGTTCCCCACAATTTCAGAGAGAAAGAATAAATATCAGTTATTCAGAAATAAGTTCTTACCGAAAAAATATGTTTGAGGCCCTAAACACTCGCGCAAAATTCATACTTTGTATTCTAGAATATGACCAAGGGTTCCGCCACGAAATGCCCAGCTATTCCATTCAGAAAAGAATACAAAAAAAATCAGATTTCAGCCTTAGCTTAAAATTCTATTAAATTCAAAATTTCTTCGATTGTATACATGGTAAACTTGCATACTTACTCAGATTGTTCGAAGTTATTGCACATGAGACCCATAATATAATAATCTATTAAAATTAGTTACAGAATTTGAAAAACCAAAAACTGTATTTTTTATTTTTTATTATGAGGACATACCTATAATCGGGGTGTCGCACCGGAAATACAACACTCCCTTAACTTGAACACAAAAAGTAAATTTCAAAAATTTTTTTATTGTAACCACGAACTAATTTTGTTTAGAATTTTCAAATAAGTAATCAAAAATGTTTTCAAGTGCTCCAAAATTTCAAGAATAAATATCAAATTCAATATGATTCGATTAATATTAGGAATGAATGCTACATTCTGTTTGGTTGCTGCTATTATGTTATGGACATATTTTCTTTAAAATTGTATAGCGCACTTTGTGTGTAATGTGTAGCGCACTCTGTCTCAATAAATTTTAACTTAAAAAACCCACTTTGAGTTTGAATTTCAGTTTTTCCAAAAAAAATGGTACAAATAAAAGTGATCAAGTTTCTATGTGTGTCATTAACATTCCAAGTTTAAAGGAATCGTTTGGCCGTTTTCGAAAACATTAAAAAAAACAACTCAAAATCAATTTGGTAAAGTCGCATGTCCAGTTAACCGATTTTTTTTTTCAATTTTTCGAATTCTGGCAATGGAATGCCAATGATGAATATCTTAATAATATATATAGGTGGTAGTATAATAAATTATATTGAAGTGGTATTTTAAAGTAGGAGTGTCCAAACCCCGCGGGTCAGGACGGCCGCGGATGCAGCCCAATAAATAATTTATTAATGCTTTTTAGTACTATTCTGATATATTTGAATTATCTTTTGTCTCCAAAGAGTAAGAGGAAATATTTCTGCTCGAAGGTTAGTTTTATTTACGTTTTCAACAGGAATAGGAAACATTCTCTTCAATTTAAAGTTGTCTAGATAGATGTTACCTGTCAAGTTTCAAATAGAACATATTTCTATTACTGTTTCTGACATTCAATTTAAAAAACTGGACTTTATAAATCGTATTTTCCCAGAGATTAATCTTTCTCGCCTTACGAACCTGACTTATTCATGTTTTCACTTTTTTTTGGCAACATTGACATCAATGAACAACTAGTTTCAAAGATGATGTAAACGAAGAGTAAAATTAGAACCAAAATATTTGTAGAAAACCTTGAGAACTTATTGAGATTTATAATTACTTCCATGGAACCATATATTGTTATAATGTAGATTGTTGTAGGGGATTATCGTACCTGAAAGATCTATTGTGTTCCCCGGAGCTTTCTCAGTGCACTGTCGGCCTTCAAGAGTGTTCTCTAGCTGCAAACAACACTGCTCATCACCGGAAAGTGAGTTGTAGAGGATCCTAGGAAGAGAAAATATAAGGGCAGCATGCAGGATTCGAACCCGGGACTGCGCGTTGCTAATGCAGCGCGCTACCACTGAGCTAATCCTTTCCTTCTCCCTTGGCTTACGCCAATTAACTACGGACGGAGATCATAGTTTGTGTAACTGTGTTTGTCCTTGTTTCTAAAGTGTAGAGTGTATGTAGTTAACGGGTATTGTGTACTGTTCTGGCGAAGTGCATGGAGTACTGAGCTGTGGTAACCCGTGCGGTCGTTACTCCGCAAGTAACTGCATGCAACAGATACCCCTTGCGGTCCTATTGGTATATTAGTTTCTTAAATATAATGCCTCAAACTATCCCATCTTAAGCTATAAATTCCACAAAACTATCTAAAGTAATTTTGAGATTTATACTTGAACAGTCAACCTTACAAGTTTAAAGGAAATCGTTATAGTCACTTTTCGAGATAATTACCAAATTAATTTTATGCAACGAACTTTTATTTTTATGGTAAGTTGTTTAAAATATTAATGAAGTTGATTACTTAGATAAGTAAATTTTCTGATAGCAGTAATAGCAAACGGATATTTTGATCTAATACAATTTCTATCTTAAATGTCTTTTCATACCTCCTACAATGAATTGAATAAAATAGCCCCGGTTTTCAGAATAATTATATTTTTTTGCTCATCAGCTTATCGTTCGTTAGTGTTTGCATTTTAAGTGTGGCCAAAAACACAATTCTTCTTCTTCTTCCAAATATGACCCAGATAAATTAAAATTTGGACACGGCTGCTTTAAAGGAAAGTTTAATGTTACTGCCCCCACAGACACACTAAGGGTAAAGGTAGACACGGCGGTTTTAACCTTTAAGCGTTTCATGACACGGTAGCGTTCTAACAAACCACCACTGAGCTGTTTTATTAAGTGATTTGTACAGTGATTGATGCGTTTTGTAGTATCGACGACGTGGTGTATTTATAAAAAATGGAACGTGGAAAATTTATAAAAAAAAAACTAAAACGAAAAATGTGGATACATCCAATTATCAAAGAAAGGCAACAAAAAGGGCATTTTCATAAGTTGTTTGCTGAAGTATGAAGAAGAGGCAATGAAAAATTTTTTCAACTTCACTAGGATGTCGCGAAGTACTTTTGATGAGTTACTCACAATTTTCCAAGAAAAGCTATCAAAGAAGGATACTTTTCCTCATATCCCAAAGTGCCGGTCGATTTTCTCCTTCGTTTATTATGTTTTTTTGCATCAAATTTTTCTCCAGCCATTTCTAAACAAAACGAGTCAACAAACGCCCGTCTCTGAATAGAGCTATCTGACACACATTAAACACCCTTCGGGTAAGTTCGGTAAGTTAAACTGCCTCGATTCCTATAGACGATTTCTATCAATCACCTATAGACGCTGTTTTAAAAATCGCCGTACGAAACGAAACGCTCGGCATCGCTGTGTATGTTTTACACTATTATGATATGGTCCATGACATATTGAGTTGGGCACCGACTCGTTAAACGTTTCGGTTAAAACCGCCGTGTCTGTCTTTACCCTAAAAAACTAATTTTCCTAAATAAAAAAGGTTTAAAATAAAAGTGAAAAGCATTTATGTGTTTAGATACTTCACGAATTTAAAACTAGAAAAACTGAAAAAAACTATTCAATAAAGACGTAATTTAGATTGATGGATTTTGAGATTATTTTTTGAGTTATATATTTTCGTTCTCATGGGGACCTCAAAACATTGTGTACGGTGAAAATCAAATTTGGGCAAATTTGGCATGATCACAATACTTCTACTTTATCAACAGTAAAGAGTAAGTAAAAATTAAAATTTTTTACTTTCTCTTACTCCTAGTAAGAGGAAGTATTGTAATCGTGTCAAATTTTAGATCTCGAGTTTTCACTGGAAATATCCGTTTTGAGGACCTCTGAGTCCAAAAAAGTGGTTTTTAGCAAATGGTCTGTGTGGTGTGGTGTGTGGGTGTTGTGGTGTGAACAGGCATAGCTCAAAAACGAAAACCGTAGAAGTTAAACTTGTATTCCTTTTTAGTATCACCATGCATCCTGTCATGGGTCATCTGTGAAATTCCTCACCGAAGTCCACTTTAACTTGTTGTTGTGTTACTTTTTTGCCAATTTTCTCAAATGGCTCCAACGATTTTCTTTAAACCTGAAACTTTAACTACATATACAAAGAGCTACAACTTTTATTTGAAACATTTCTCTGGAAAAATTCATTTAAGGACAGTTATGGGCAAGGGGGTGGGGTTAGGTTTTCAGCTAAAGTGCTATTTCAGTTTATTAGAAAATTCTGCATTTAAACAATGTTAATTACAACTAAATACGTTGTTGAAATTCGAGTTTGAAAAATCGGATAACCGGAAGTGCGTTTACTTTACCACTTTACTAAATGATTATTCTCGTTTTCGCCGTTTTCTCAAAATGGCTCCAACGTTTCTTTACTTTACCACTTACAAATGATTGATTCTCTTTTCCGCAGTTGCCCTTCAAAATGGCTCCAACGATTGTTTCTGAACTCGTATATAAAACTTAAGCATGCAAGATCTACAACTTTTATTTAAAACATTCTTTCTCTGGGAAAAGTCATTTAGGGCACTTTTAGGGAGGGGTGGGGTTACGTTTTTTTCTAAAGTGCTATCACAGTTGATTATACATTCTATCATCCAAACAAAATTAATTAGAAATAAATAGATGGCCAAAATTCCGAGTTTTAAGAAATTTAGTAAACCGGAAGTGCGCTTTTACTGAACAGTTTTTTTCAGTTTTCAACGAATTTCGTTAAATTGGGTACACAAACTATAACATTTATCAATTATAATTTTGAGAACAGGAGTAAGAGAAAGTTGTGTGAGTGTTTCACACCAGATTTTTTTGTATTATTATTTCCGTTTATAAACATCGTACTTTATATTTCCAATTCCCTAATTATAGAGATATTTAGTTTTTATTTTTATCTTGATAAAAAGTTATATCTTGAACGAGACTACCTCTTCAAAGTTGGTTTCACACGATCATCATTTATGATTACTTTTAATGATGATGAAGAAGAATCTTTGAAGGACTAAACAACAAGTTTCAAAATATTTCCATATAAAACTTTTTACACATAATTGAGTTCCTCATTTCTGAGATGTCTAAAATTTCAAAGTGGTTCAATTTTTCAGTGGAATTTTGCAATTTTTCAAACTTTGAAATAAATATATTTAGTATTATATCTCTCTCACTTTTTTTTACTTTCTCTTATTCCTAGTAAGAGGAAGTATTGTAATCGTGTAATGGCTCCAACGATTTTCTTGAAACTTAGAGTTACAAAGAGTTACAACTTTTGTTTGAAACATTTCTCTGGAAAAATTCATTTAAGGGCACTTTTGTGGGTGGGAGGGGTTATCATAAAGTGCTATCATAGTTGATTTCTATCATCCAAACAAAATTAATTAGAAATAATTAGATGGCCGAATTTCCGAGTTTCAAGAAAATCAGTAAACCGGAACTCACATGACTTTCTCTTATGCCTGTTTATTATATAATATGATTTTATTATATAATTTTGTAAACTACAAAATTTTGCTCATTTGGCGTAACATGAATATAAAGATGGTGGGATGAAGACAAGTACCAATATACTAATCCAAGCAGGTAGGGAAGTGAAGAGGGTGCAATTTTATTGAACCAACCCCACAATATATTTGAAATTGAACGTCACAAATTTCACAAAACTGTCTAAAATAATTTCTTTTTTTGAAGATTTTTTCAAATAAAAGTGATTGGTTTATATTTGTCCAGTCAACCTTCCAAGTTTAAAGGAAATGTTATAGTCATTTTCGAGATAAAAATGCAAACAATCTATACTGTAAATTCCCATCCGATTTTCTTCAAAAAATTTGGAGGTCTAGCGATAATTCTAAATATATTAAGATTATATAGGTGGTAGAACCGTACATTGTATTGAAGTGGTATTTTAGAAGAAAGCTCAACGCTATTGCCCTCCACCTCTAACACCAAAAAAATCTTTTACCCGGGAAAATCTTTCAAACCAAAGTAATAGATATCTAGGTGTGTAGATAGTGTGTGAAATGTAAAGAAAATCGTTGAATTCGTTTTCGAAAAAATAACGAAAAACTGAAAAAAAAAAAAAATCTGGTGTGAAACACTCACACAACTTTCTCTTACTCCAGTTCTCAAAATTATAATTAACAAATTTTATAGTTAGTGTAACAAATTTAACGAAATTTGACGAAAACTGAAAAAAACGGTTAAGAAAAGGGCACTTCCGGTTTACTAATTTCCTTGAAACTTGGAATTTTGGCCAGCTATTTATTTCTAATTAATTTTGTTTGGATGGTAGAATTGTATAATCAACTATGATAGCAGTTGTGGTAATTGGTTCCGCAGAGCTGGAAAGCATCAGAGACATTTTGCGTGGTAGCCTGCTTCATTTTGTGGCTTTTATGATGGATGCAAGAAACATATAAATATATTAATTTTTAAATAAATCTAAATTATCAAAATATGTGACATACTCTTGCAAAAGGACAAGCCCAGGTATACAAGTCCAGTTACTGGTACAGTTAAAGAACAATTATGGCATTGTACTACCCCTTCTTCTCACAGGGGAGGAATTGAAGAAACAAAGAGAAGAGATATTTTTAAAGACAGACTTGTGCTACAAATCAAGGTGGAAACATCGAAACACTACTTCAGGAATTGCTCAGTGCCAATGATAGATATTTGGCTTTATTCTAGATAAACGTTATTTTATTAAGATACAATGTGATATTGTAATATACTTAAATTTACTAAGAGATAATATAATTATTTATAAAACAGTGGTGACTTCTTAATTATTCTTAATGCTTCTATCTCTTAACCGTATATACATACAAGCCCTTTTCGCTAAGACGCTCACGCCACAAGCTATCTACACACATCCACACCATTACATTACACTTTATTTTGAGTGTATAAACTGAATTTGCTCTGTGCAAGTCTGTGTTATCACACTGTCTGACAAACGAATCCTGAAGATGGGCGAATGCCCGAAACCGGTCGATCACCACAAAATGAAGCAGGCCACCACGGAAAATGTCTCTGAAACTATGTTAGCACTTTAAGGAAAAACATACCCCCCGCCAGTCCCTTAAATAAATTTTTCCAGAGAAATATTTTAAATAAAAGTTATATTTCTTTGTATGTGTAGTTTATGTAGGGCATTTGAAGAAAATCGTCGGAGCCATTTTTGAGAAAATCTCGAAAAAGTGAAAAAAATCATTTAGTAAAGTGGTAAAGTAAACCCACTTCTGGTCATCCGATTTTTTTTAAACTCGTAATTTCAAAAACATATTTAATTCTAATTAACATTATTTAGATGACAGAATTGTCTAATAAACTGAAATAGCAATTTAGAGGAAGCCGTAACCCCACCTCTCTCCACCAAAAGTACCCTTAAATGAATTTTTCCGGAGAAATGTTTCAAATAAAAGTTGTGGCACATTGTATGTGCAGTATATGTACCAAGTTTCAAGAAAATCGTTGGAGCCATTTTTGAGAAAATCGCAGAGAAGTAAAAAAAAAAAAACTAGTAAAGTTGAGGAAAAAAATTCCGGTTGAGGAATTTTGACAGATAATGTACTGTCAGATACCTAAACTACACTGTCATTAAATAATGTTCATTAATAATTAATTATTATAATTCATATTTGAAATCTTCTCTAAAGGGATCTCGTGAAGTCTGTGTTTATACAGAAGTTGGAGAGGATGAAAAAACAATTGAATATATGGATTCAAGAAATATATAATTAAAAAACAATATATATCAAAAATAAATAAATACAATATTGTGATACAACAAGTGTCTTGTCATTTCGGAGAAATTGCATTTATACTTACATATTTTACACATTCTCTAACTTGAAGAAGGTTGGGTATCTAGAAGCACTTCCACCACTCACTACTTTTCCTGATGACAGGTTTCAGTCTTTTTACGACATAAATTGGAACTCACTCCCTTCCCTAAAAGGGTCCACCTTATACATTCTACCTCCGCCCGTGAGAAGAGGGAAATTCCCTTTGTCCTAAATAAATGTAGTGATAGGGGTAGGCCAGGTATCTCTAACTCAACTAACTGTTTCTTTTGTGCCTTCCAACCCTCAAAAAACCCAAATTTATAAATATATACATCGGAAAAATTCCTTAATTTACAATTATAAAATATATAACAAGAATAATTTCGAATCAATTTACATTTATTAATTCGCCCTAAGATGTACACGTTACAACAAATGATGAGAAACATTGACCTTGGAAATTAAAGAAATGTGAATATATCTGTGTAATGTGATCCGAAGAGCGAAGAAGCATATTAAATGAATCAAATGTAGTTACTCCCCACGTAGGCCAGATTCATATAAATAGAGCGGCAGCAGAACAGTTTACAACCAGTCAGCAACCTTCTACTACCTTTTCAACACTCAGCCAGTCTGTCTCTTTATATTGCTCTCGCTACCTGACTTCTATTTTACTGTAAGGTCCTTGCAGTTTATGTGTTCTATTGCAGTTTGCACTGTTCAGCTTATATTCTAGTTTATTTCTCTAAAAACCATTCCCTCTAATTCTCTCTCCTTCTCACAACCATTATATGCTTTGTTAACTGAAAATTACGAAAAATAATGTAAACTTATATTAAGATACTATTTAACATTTTGATTCTTATTTATTGAAGAGCTCTCCAATAGATAGTAACAACCTAGCTAGCACTTCTAAATACTCCTTGTCTATTATTATTAATAACCTTTATTTAATAAGTATAATAAATATAATATATACAAAACTAGTAAAACACTTCTTCGCTCTTCGGATCACATTACACAGATATATTCACATTTCTTTAATTTCCAAGGTCAATGTTTCTCATCATTTGTTGTAACGTGTACATCTTAGGGCGAATTAATAAATGTAAATTGATTCGAAATTATTCTTGTTATATATTTTATAATTGTAAATTAAGGTAAACAGCATGGCAAATGCCGTCTGCTGGAGTTGCTTCTTATAGAAATTAATTCAGTTAAATAAATTACTTGAAGATTTATATGAGTGATGTTAATACACTAATATATAAAAAAAAAAGAAAAGAAAAGAAAAAGGCGAAACTAAATAACAGCTTTTTTATGCTAACTACAGATGAACTTTAGCAACACTTTATATAGCTAACATATATAGATAACACTTTAGATAGTTCGGTCATACAGTAAACAGCAATGGGATAATGAGAAAAAAAAAAACGAAAAGAAAAAAAACAAGGAAAAACAAAAGCTGAGCTTATAAAATAATCACAATTATTAAAAAGAAAAGAAAAAGTAAGAAATCACTAAAATAGTAAAATTAAAATAAATCAAACAAAAACCTTTCATTACATTGCTGACAATAAATCATAGACCCAAATTTGCTGTCAGTTCTGTGCTAAATTAGGTAAATATAAGCAGTAAATGAAATTAAGAGTTGAGAAGTTTTAGTCTATATTCCAGGCCAGTTTAGTAAAGGTAATAAGAGGTCTGCACTCCGAACAAGAGAGAGAATGAACAATGTGACAACTAGTTAGGAGAGATTTCCCCAAATAGCGAGATCGGAGCTCCGTCAATGACGGACACTCAATCAAGAAGTGAAAAAGATCTTCTTGAACACAATGGGAGCAAAGAGGGCACAGTTTCTGGGGGTCTATATCTTGGTTCCAAGGGACGCAACTCAATGGTAATAGTTCACCCCTAAGTTTAAAAAGCCAACTCATATCATTTAATAATAACTTATTTTTTGCATTTTCACCAAAAAAGAGTCCGAATTGAGAGTTTACGTCCACCAATGTCCTATACAAAGGAAAGCGTTCTGTACCTCTGGCCCGCCTAAGAGTTAAAGAACTGTCTTTAATCTTTGTAAGGATTTTTGACTGATATTCTTGCCATTTAAACATTACTGCCATTCTTGCCATTTAAACGGGACTGCATAAAACATTATCCAAAACAAAATCTTCAGGCAGAGACTGCAGGTCAGCAATTCTTACATTAAAGTCTCCTAAAAGAATCAACTTTGTGTTAGATAATCCATTTAAAAAATTAGTTAGACGGATGAAATCGTCTAGCCAATTCGAGGGGTTTAAATAGACTGGAACTATTAACGTATCAAGATTTTGCATCTTGAAAGAAATTACCATTCTTCCATCAACTGTAACAAACCTAAAACTCTTCTCCGAAATATTGGAGTGCACACCAATTAACATGCCCCCACTGGCACGTCCAAATTTAGATGTTTTTACTGCTGGTGACCACACCAATTTATAATTTTGAAAAAATTCTGAAAAATAACTAAAACTATCTTTTAAGACATAAGTTTCAAATAAACAAAATACATGATAATTTTTAAGAAAATTCATAAAATAAGTATCAGTTACTTTACATTTTAAACCTGCCACATTGTAAGATAAAATATTATAGTTACTAGACACAAATTTAGAATTTGTTGAAGATAGATTCCAGCAGACGGACCTGTCTCAGGATGGCGGCACATTCAAGGTAGATGGTAAATAAGCGCCGTTTTCCCGGTTTTCACTCTTACTTTTTGACTCCAACTTGTTGTGGTAGGCGGCATATCCCTTTTTACTAACTGAAGTCTTCCCATCTTCTTCTGTAGTTTGTTGAATGTTCTGTCATTCCGGTACACAGCATCGAGACCACAGTTCCTCTTCCAACAAACCCTTTAAGTAGTTAATGTTTTCTTTTTTCCCAGTAACTCCACTTTCTTCATCCCACCGAAATTCTTTACCATTTAAAATCAAAATATCCTTCCTGACCATGCATCCTTGTCTATCTGTTTATAATATCTGTAAGGTTTATAATGTTAGAAAACTGATGATTTATATACAAGAGATTTCTATGAGATCTTGAAAGAAAAAGAAACGTGTCTGGTGTCTCTGAAAAGGACAGTACTTTATCTAGATCAACAACAATACATAGAACAATCCGAGTGCTTGTTGTTACATTGTGATATATGGGAGACTAGAGAACCAAAGAATGGTCGAAGCTATATCAACCCTACATGCTGATGTAAGAACTTCAAATCAATCTTGTAATAAATGTCACTGGTTAGAATTGCACTAGTATTACGTTATTAGATTAATCATAAATAATCTGCATTTGAGATTTTCAATGTCTGATAGCAAAACCAATTCCAAGGGGAACAGTAAACAATGTAACGTTATTGGTTGATGTGTATGTTATATGTATGTGTATGTTGTAACATGAGCGGTATTGAAAAGGCTTATGTGTGTGTATGTATGTGTTAAAGAGATATGTGTTAGGAAATAGAGAATAAGAACCACCGTTTTAAATAAATAATTTAACTTTATATTAATTTAGTAACTTTACAAATAGTAAATTATTTGTTAATTGTGAATAATGAATTACGCTTATAATTATACAGAAAATCTTGCACTTAATGATTCTTGTAGCTAGAGTGATTTAAATCACAAGTGTTAAACTCAACACTTCTGGGCACACTGGTTTTTGTAAGACGAATGATTACTGGTTGAAATCTGTAAGACGACTGATGAAAAATACTGCTCTTGGTAGTTAAAAACCTGCCCTTTATTTATGATTTCTAGAAGGGGTTAAAAGAAAAAGAGTGGTCGAGTTCTCCGACCTCTCTTGTAATGGTGTCTTGTACCCGGGATTTGACCCTTTGCCAGCCAACATACAAATTCCCTTTAAAAACGGATTTTATTTAAAATATAAAATATATTTCCAAATTATTTCTATTTTTCCATTTGCTTCTTCACACTGCAACAACATAAGAATATCAAACTGAAATCTAACAAATTTGTAGCACCTGTAGTACTTGAAGGACAAGTGTTGAACGGTATTAATAAAAAATCACTTAAACAAAGTTGGAGTTCTGGCTTCTATACAAAATTGGTCGATACGTTTTTTTTAAATTCGAAATCCTAGGTTCATGATCGTTTCAACAGTGTGTCACTGTTTCAACTCTATAATAGAGTAGCTTATTTAAGTAATAAGATGTTATTGAAATGTTTTTCTTTATGGAAAAAAATTGTGAATTTTTACATTCTGTCAGACCATTTAAAGCGCAACATCAAAACGCTCTCTATGATTAAACTTCGTTCAATTCTTTCGCTCGAGTTACTGAAGGCGCTGAGTTCATGTGCCTTCACTCCCAGGTTGGTGTTAGAATGTTCTAAAAGACTGGACGAGCTTTCTTCTCTGAAGGATGTGCTTCTAGTCTGGGTACCAGTTCATATGGGAATTTTTGGGAATGAGGAGGTGGATAGATTTGTCAAAATAGGGGCCTCTCTTCCTTTCATTGGTCCCAAGCCGGCTGTTGGTGTGTCATGTGGCATATGTCTGTCAGAATTCCAGTCATGGACAGCTTCATAGCATACATCCCTATGAATGAGCACAGTTGGTCGTCGGCAGTCCAAAATGCTCAACGGGGGTCCGGACAGAGCCGGTGTCTTTCACGGAGCTCTCTCAGGCATCTAGTTGGATCCCTTACTGGACATTATGGTTTAAAGAGACATCTCTATGTAATGGGGCTTATGCCGGATCCATTTTGTAAAGTCTGTGAGACAGAGGAGGTAACACCCATCCATCTTATGACAGATTGCTTGTGTTGTGAGGAAATTAGGTTCAGGACCTTTGAACCGGACAGGATGTCTTTGGAAGAGCTTAGGCTATTTCCTCTTAAGGTTATTGTCCGATTTGTTCGGACCGCGGTGAATCTTAGATGGATTAGATCCGTGCCTGGATATTTGTTCTATACCCGGTTTGTTGTTGTTTCTTGGGGTAGCTGTATGGGCCCAGTGAGGCTTTGGATAGCTTAGGGTTTGTCCCTCCCCACAGACAAATAATAATAATAATAATAATAAATCTTTCGAGTTAATTTTTACTTTATTTCGTGCGTAGTAAGAGGAAGTACTGTGAACTTGTCAAATGTTCGAATTTTGAGTTTTTACCTGAAATGTATGTTTTGAGTTCACCTGAGCACGAAAAAAGTTCTTAGAGAATGGTCTTTGTCTGTGTGTGTGTGTGTATGAGAGAGAGAGAGAGAGAGAGAGAGAGTGAACAAAATATCTCAAAAACTAAAACTGGCAGGAAGCTCAAACTTTGTATAACACCGAATCTGACACGAAGGTTTCGGACAAAATCCAGCAACAGGAATTGCATCTTTACTAATTTTTTTCGATTTTCTCGAAAACGGTACTAACAGTTTTGTTCATACTTTCTAAACACAAAAATACCTATCACTTTTATATGAAACTTTTCACGGGAAATTTTTATTATTTTGCGTGGTTCTGCGGGAACAGTAGCATTTTTGTTATCCTCTAAAGTACCACATCAATACAATGTATGGTTCTAAACATCTATATAATATTAATTTCCATTAGAAACATTGAATGAATTACAAATTTGAAAAAAATCAATTAACAGAAAGTGCGACCTAATAGGTTTTTGATTTATTTATTTTCTTTAAATTTTCTCGAAATCTGCCATGATTTCAATAATTTTCTTCCTAATTTGGCATGATCTCAATATTTAATATTACATAATACTGCTAGGCGTTGTTGAATATTGAAGGAAGTATATTTTGGAACTTAATCTTCGGGTTCTTTTAACACTAATAATTCTGGATTAAAATATTAAACAATTATGAAGTTTATGAAATTTCTTTCTGCTTGTTTCAAGTGAAATTTCTTGTCAAACAAACAAGGAACTCAAGCATAGAGAAACAGATAATGTTAGTTTTTAAATTTTCTCCTCTCTCTACTTCATACTGACAAAGTAATACCAAGTATTAGATGTACCGATCAAACATTATGTCCATATTTATGGTACGCCAGGTTTGGATGAGCGCAGTAAAGTGTCGGCAATCTAAGATGCTCATCGGGGGTCCGGACAGAGCTATTAGTGAGACGTTGCTGTGTCTTTCACGGAGCTCTCTCAGGCATCTGGTTGGATCCCTTACTGGACATTGTGGTTTAAGGAGACATTTCTACTTAATGGGGCCCATGCCGGATCCATTTTGTAGAGACTGTGAGATAGAGGAGGAAACACCCATCCATCTTCTGACAGATTGCTTAGGTTGTGAGGAAATTATGTTCAGGACCTTGGTCGAAACAGGATGTCTGCGGAAGAGCTTAGGCTATTTCCCTTTAAGGTTATTGTCCGAGTTGTTCGGACTGCGGTGAATCTTGATGGATTAGACCCGGGTCTGGATATTTGTTCTAGGCTCGGTTTGTTCTTTTTTTTAGAGAGCTATATGGGCCCAGTTGGACTTTGAATAGCCTAGGGTTTGGTCCCTCCCCACAGTCAAATAGTAATAATAATAATAATAATAATAATGGTATACCTGGCTCTTAAATTAAACATTAGTACTAAAAGTTCAGTTTTAGTTTCTTTTAGTTTAAATTCCAACTCCATAAGAATGTAAAAAAATTGAACTGTTCAAAATATTATTTGAAAACAGATCCCACCTTACGCGAGACAAAAATCGATTAATGCTTACTTCTGTACTAGAAACTATTTGATTTACGCATTGAATTTTGAGGTTCAACGAAACATTGTTTATCACCAAAATTATAATCTATTCAATCAAAATTTGCTTCCACACAATCCTATTTTTATGTTCCAGGTTATCAATTCTAAGAGACCTAGATTCTTTTCGTCATTTTAGTCGCTCGAGCCCGATAGATTAAAAAAAAAAAAAATACATAAAAGTTTGCAAACCCATATTTATCCTCTAATCGTACTCTGGGGAACTCAAAAAACTCCATTGAAAAGACAGTTTCAAAAATTGGACACGATCGCCATATTCCCTCTTATACCAGTGTAGGATTGGACTGAGAAAAATGTAGAAGAGAAAAGTATATTGACGGAACATTGATATATTAACTGAGAAACTGAGGTATTTCAAAGTCTTTACCAGAACTGACTATAGAAAAGGTGGTATGTGACTGAAGCGGAGAGTGTTGGTGATGGTGATGGTGTGTGTGTGTGTGTGTTTGTGTGTGTATATATGTGCAAGACTGAATTGCAGATGGCCTGAATTGCAGGCTCCCACTAGCCCTTATTATATATTGCTGAGATCTCCTAATTCTCCTTCGATGTAGGGATTGAGTTAGACGGATCTTGGATCTACCCTAGCTATGGGGCGTTATGTCTCATGTGACGTGGCAGATGACGTAGAAATTGGGCAGATTGTTAAGGCAAGATATTGAGCGAGCAATCTATTACACAAATAAAAGTAAAAAGAATATCGCGGAGAAATAATTTTGTCTTTAATAATATTTTTAGAAAAGTTAATTAATAAACTTTGGAATTTTAATTCCTATAGTTTTTAAAATTAATAGTGTTTTTTTGTTTGTATAAACAAGTAGTACAATTAATTAAATGCCTTTATTAATTAAAGGAAAAATATTAAAAAAAAGTCAGGTAAAAATTTTAGTAACTCAAAACAAGGTTAAGAGAATACCTTTGAAAGAGAAGTCGCGTAATTATTAAGCATTCAAGTGTCAAGGGTATTGTGATTTTTTTTTTTATTTTATATTATAAGAATTTATTTTCATAAATAAGGTGCCAAATTGAAAATAAAGCTAAAGATCCTTGGTGTAGACGTAATAGTATCTGATAAAAATAACCCAGTATTGTAATATTCAGTTTATTTTTACCTTGTTAAGAGTTCCGCTTTTCAATTTGGGTTAACTAAGAAAATATGTTTTGATATATTTGCATGATGTTTTGTTCCCTGCAACCTTTATTAAAAAATTCTAATTGATAAATTCTATTCAAATTTCAAATTGTTAATAATCTTTTAGATGTCCTTTATATTGTGACGTAATTAGCGGAGCCTGTCTGGGAATTCACTTAATATAGAGGCTTCAATCAATATAGAGGAACCAATCATTTCTATTAAGCATCAATATTATCTAATTACACCAGATAATAATAATGTGGCAACTCCTCCCAGAATCTCTTAATTTTCCCTGCAATATTTCGAGTAAAAATGATAAGTTTTTATATTTTTAGATAGGATACATCCTCTCCTGTTAATATAATACAAATAAAATTAATGTAAATTCGAAGTAGTGATTAGCATTCAAACTTTTAAGAACGCCAATCGGGAAGTGCGATATTAACCTATATAATAGGGTTTTGAAGTTTACTCAAAAAGAGCTACAACCATTTTTACTTTCTCTCACTCCTAGTAAGAGGAAGTATTGTAATCGTGTCAAATTTTCGATATCGAGTTTTCACCGGAAATATTCGTTTTGAGGTCCCCTGAGTCCAAAAAAGTGGTTTTTAGCAAATGGTCTGTATGTGTGTATGTGTGTGAACAGCATAGCTCAAAAACGAAAAATCGTAGAAAGTTCAAACTTGATATTACGTTTAGGTATCACCATGGGATCTGACGGTGCGTGATGTGTCAATATTCCTCAACCGGAAGTACCACTTTACTAGTTGTTTTTTTTACGTTTTTGCATTTTCTCAAAATGGCTCCGAAGATTTTCTTTAAACTTGCTATATCAACTACACATACAGAGAGCTACAACTTTTATTTGAAACATTTCTCCAGGAAAATTCATTTAAGGGCACTTCTGGGGGAGGGGTGGGGTTAGGTTTTCATCTTAACTGCTGTTTCAGTATATTAGACAATTCTGTCATCTAAATAATGTTAATTAGAATTAAATATGTTGTTGAAATTCCGAGTTTGAAAAAAAATAGATAACCGGAAGTGCGTTTTTACTGAAATATAATTTTCAGTTTTCTGGTATTTTCTCGAAAATGGCTCCAACGATTTTCTTTAAACCAGCGTTGTTAACTATACATATAAAGAGCTACAACTTTTATTTGAAACTTTTCCCCTGATAAATTCATTTAAGGGGACTTTTGGGGGAGGGGGGTTATGTTTTTCTTTAAAATGCTATCACAGTTGATTATACAATTCTGTCATCCAAATTGAAATAACTAGAAATTAATATATGACCCAAATTCCGAGTTTCAAGGAAATTAGTAAACCGGACAGTTTTACTGGACAGTGTTTTCACTTTTCGACGAATTTCATTAAATTTGGTACACTAACTATAAAATTTGTCAATTATAATTTTGAGTACTGGAGTAAGAAGAGAAAGTTGTGTGAGTGTTTCACACCAGATTTTTTCTTTAAATTTAAAATACTTACTTTACTGATACTTCTATTTCGAACAATTTTTTGGTTGGCACATATTGTGTTCGAATTTAATTTTTGTCTAAAACAATAATTGTGCGTAAGTAGATTATATTAAACGGTTATGATAATGCAAGTATTATTGGGTTTAGTTGGAAACCTGACAGATATCCCTTTTAATCCTTTACAAGAGATTAAATTAGGGTCAACCCTGGTTAATTAATTAATGCAATCCTGGTTAATTTATCATTCACTACAAACTAATTATTATTAATGTAATGTATGGAAACCAGATCTCAAGATCGACTTCTTATGCCACCGATATATTTAAAAATAATCAATTTTACTATGTCATATGCTAGTCATATTCAACTAAGGCAGAAAAACAATAAAAAATAACAAAACAGTCAGACTATAGACTCCGTATTAATATCCATTTCTTTCAATGCTGAGTGGATTAGTAACTCCCTATTTTGCCAATCTCTATAACAAATGTTTTATTGCTTTCACTACTTTGTTGGAGAGTGCAAACTGTTAAAAGAGTTTATAACTAAAGCCCATCTGTCTATTCAATTGAATGCGGCAGACAGATCAACAAAAGAGGCCCATCTATCTTAGTCTTTTGAATGCCACATAGGAATAAAGGAAAAAAACATTTAATTTATTCTTTTCTTTTGCAAAATATGATTCCACTAAACCGTTTGAAGTATATATATGTGGTTTATGGTCCATTTTTTTTTTCAAAAAAAAAAATTAGTGAACATTCGGCCATTCACCTATCTTTCGACCATTTTGATGAATGGTTTTTTACAATAAACCAGTATAATTTTACCCATGTTCATTTAGATTAACATTAAAATTTATTTAGTTTAATGGGAAATTTAAAGGCGATTAATGAAGATTAATGGGGGGGATATTGGTGTAGTGGTTATGAGCATGGACTTGTAAGTTCGAGTGCAGCGTATAACTGCTAAATTTTATATTTGTTTAAAAAATGTTAACATTAAAGTATGTGCTTCCGCCCCCGTCCACGACACCTATTTGGTAGTTGGACGTTAAGCCCGCCTGAAAAAATTAGTGAAGATTAAATTTATTAACCATTTATCGTGAGATGCTTTTAAGGATTCCCATTACAGGTTTCCCTTCTGATAGGAATTTGAAGA
This sequence comes from Triatoma infestans, assembly GCA_011037195.1. Classification (NCBI taxonomy): domain Eukaryota; kingdom Metazoa; phylum Arthropoda; class Insecta; order Hemiptera; family Reduviidae; genus Triatoma; species Triatoma infestans. The sequence goes on along the minus strand of JAAEAF010007628.1, from coordinate 17,837 downwards.
CTTTTGTCTTTGGTCATTCCTACAGAGTTAGGTAGCCTTCTAGGGAAGATTGGTTAACCCTGGGTCCGTGTGGTGTGATTCCTGAGAATTATATCCGATGCTACACGGACGGTTCCAGGATGGATGGTAGGTCTGGGGCTGCCGTCTATTTTGAGACGGGAGATCATTTGGTAGCGCCTCTTGGTGAGTGGGCCACCGTTTTCCAGGCTGAGGTTTATGCAATTCTTTGCTGTATTTTGGATGAGAGGGTGCGTAACACTAATTTAAAGGGTGTTTGTATCTGCTCGGATAGCCAGGCTGCGTTGAAGGCGCTTAATTCATGTGTCTTCACTTCCAGATTGGTGTTGGAATGTTCCAAAAAACTGGAAGATCTTTGTTCATTAAAGGATGTGCTCCTGGTCTGGGTTCCAGGTCATATGGGAATTTTTGGGAATGAGGAGGTTTGCCAAATTAGGTGCCTCTCTCCCTTTCATTGGTCCAGAGCCTGCTGTTGGTGTGTCTTCTGACACATGTTTGTCGGGCTTTCAGACGTGGATGACCTCACAGCACTCACCCTTATGGATGAGTGCAGTGGGTTGTCGGCAGTCTAAAATGCTCATTGGGGGCCCAGACGGAGCTTTGAGTAGCGGGGTCCGATGTCTTTCACGGACCTCCCTCAGACATCTGGTTGGATTCCTCACTGGGCATTGTGGTTTAAGGAGACATCTCTATATAATGGGACTCGTGCCTGACCCCTTTTGTAGAGTTTGTGAGATTGAGGAGGAAACACCCATGCATCTGATGACGAATTGTTTGGGTTGTGAGAGATTAGGTTTAGGACCTTCGGCCGGAATAGGATATCGGTAGAGGATCTTAAGCTGTGTCCTTTTAAGGTTTTGGTCCGATTTGTTCGGTCTGTGGTGAAACTTAGATGGTTTAAACCTGGGCCTGGATTTTCGTTCTAGTCCCAGTGGTTGTTATTCTTTAGGGGTAACTATATGGGCCTTGGGAGGCTTTGGATAGCGTAGGGTTTGCCCTCCCCTTTTGTGAATAATAATAATTGGTGTAGTGGTTATGAGCATGGACTTGTAAGTGGGAGGATCCCAGTTCGAGTGCAGCGTATAACTGCTAAATTTTATATTTGTTTAAAAAATGTTATGTGCTTCCGCCCCCGTCCACGACACCTATTTGGTAGTTGGACGTTAAGCCCGCCTGAAAAAATTAGTGAAGATTAAATTTATTAACAGCTGTGAACTGGCTAACCAGAAGCAGTCGTAGAAATGAAGAATGCTCTGACAGTAAACTAAAGACTTTTAAAAATGAAGAAACAATACGCGAACTAATAAAATCTAAAACAGACTATATAATTTCTGTTAAAGGTACATAAACAAGCTTGCCTTAAGGAGGCTTAACGGGAAAGGGTTCAGTAAAAATGAAGAAAGGTAAAAAAAAAATTTAAATTAATTCGTTTATATAATTTTATAATTTTCAAAAATTTGACCTTAATTGAAGTTTGTCAGAATGAAGAGAAAAGATGAGTAACTGTATTCACGATTTTATCAGATTTATAACTTTGTAAAAAATACTATTGCCATGATTTGAAGTACTTTTGTAGCTAGTGTGATGGATGTCAGAAATATAATAAATATATTTTATATGAAATAATCAAAATTATGAAGAAACTGTGACATTCGCTTGCAAAAGGGACTATTCAGGTAGAAGGCCGCCATTGTCTTTTAGAGTTCATGAACATTGTTAGCATTGTTTACCCCCTTCTTCTCACAGGGGAAGATTTGAACGAACAATTAGAAGGCATTCTTTCAAGAACAGTCTGAATCAGACATTCTACATAGAATCAATGACAGTAGAAATCAATGGCAGTTTAAGTTAAATCAAAGCTTCAGTATACTTATAAGCATATTATTGTGATATTGTATTGTAATGTGATTGGTGATGTGTAATTATAGTGGCTTGAGCGGTTTTGTAAAAGGGCTTGTATGTTTGAGATAGAAGTATTACTATTGATAATTAAGAAAGCACCACTGTTTTTGAAATAAATATATTTTCTAAGTGAATTTAAATAGCTTTATAATATCTCAGCGATTAAGTATAAATCAATTAATTATCTAGATCAAATGCTAAACTCTTATGTTTTAACTTATAACTCGCACAGTCCTGATGCGTTCTCCTTGGTGTCTACAACAAATCTGTCTTGAAAAGAAGGTTTTCTCTTTGTTCCTTCCGTTCCTCCCCTGTGAGGAGAAGGGGGAAGTATATAATGCTATTAAGGTTGATCAACTTTTAATAACTGTACTCTTCTACCTGCGTGTACCTTTTTGCAAGGGAATTGTCACATATCTTGATATTTTTGATTTTTTTATAAATTAATATACTTCTATGTTTCTTGCATCCATCACAGTATAGTATTTAAATTCACTTAGAGAATATATCTATTTTAAAAACAGTGTGATCTCTTGATTATTTCTAATACTTCTCTCTTAAACATATATACTCACAAGCCCTTTAATAAACCACTCAAGCCACTACAAGGTACCACTACACTACAGCACATCACACCAATTACATTTCACTAGCACGTAAAGCATTACCATGCATTTGGTTTACTATATATTTTAACTGTGTCACACGGCGGTGATTGTAACGGAATCGCATGTACACAAGGAGCGAAAAAACAATGTACATATCTGAGGTTGGTTTATGGATAAAAAACAACTCGGATATCCTGCTTAGGTGTTATTTTTATAACAAAATTTTATATAAAAAAAATCACTTTATCTTACTTTAATTAATACAATTTTAATCAAGAAAGTATTCTTTAAAATAGCAAAAGTTTCAGATGTTTAGTTGTGCTGACCATAAAAATAGTGGTGGAGAATTTACCTGTATACCTGAGCGGCAAAATTGTATTGTATAAAAATCGCACTTCCGTTTAATCGATTTTCTTCAAATTTGGAATTCTATTAATGTTTCTAATGTGTATTAATATTATATAGGTGGTAAGACCATTTATTATTCTAAAGTAGTACCTTAAAGAGAAGCATAAAGCTACTGTTAAACCCCTAAACCCCCTGTTAAACCCCTCCAAAAAATCAATTTCCCCGTGGAAATGTTTCAAAAAAATTGTCCTAGGTCTCTTTATGTGTGTAGATAGTATACGTGAACAAAATTGTTTGAGCCGTTTTTGAGTAAAATCATGAAAAACTAAAAAAAAAAAAATTCAGTAAGTGGCACTTCCGGTTGATGAATTCTGCCGAAAATTTGCGTGTCTGATGCAGTAATAGTAACTAAACGCAATATCAAAGTTTGAGCTTTCTGCAACTTTTCGTTTTTGGAATATTCTGTTAACACACTCTTTGTCTCACCCACACACATACAAACCATTCGCTAAAAACATATTTTTTCGTATTCAGGGGACCCCAAAACTTGCATTTCTATTGAAAACTTAATTTCGAAAATCAGGCAAGATTGTAAATATACCTTCTTCTTACTTGGAGTAAGGAAAATTAAAAAAAAAAAAAAATTCTGCTATGAACACTCAAACAACTTCTGTATTCTATATTCTAACCAGATCAAAAGGTTGTTAAAGAAAGCTCGTTGATTAAATCGATTTTTTTCCATCTTCTTTTGATTAAAGTATCATATCTGAGATTTGCCGTTTAACCTGAGATATCCTGTTTTTGTGTTCGTATGATAAAAAAAAGCATGAACATGACGTGAAATCTATGCATAGCTGTTAACAAATTCGACCAATCCTCCAAACAATTATTAACTCCTATGGCTTTTTATAAGAGAAGGTAATAGTAAACCTTATATAAGATTAATCTAGATAGTTTACCCATTATTATATAAATTAACGATAAATTAACAAAGTTTGTTTTCCAACACTAAGGATTATAGTGAGGTTGCTGACCCTTCTCTAAATTATATGCATATACTGGGGTGTTGTTCTAACTAAAAGTAATTATTCCAGCCTCTCTAAGGTCGTCTAGGATATAAATTTCATTTCTCATGACATTTCAAAGGTTGATTATTCTAAGTTTCTATTTGATTTTGTTTTTTTTAGAATATAATTGATTTATTAGGTTTGCCTCACTACAATAAAGGTTTTGAAAGCATGCAATATTTAATTTGCAATGTTTAAAATTAAATTTTAATCGGAATAATGTTTTAAATTTCATTTTGTATAGAAAAAACATGTGGCTAATCCATTTCATAATCAATTTTGACTATGATTAACTCATAAATTACTAGATAGTCTTAACTATAAACAAAAGAAATAGAAATAATAGAATTCATTTGATCTCTCTAAATCCTGGACGTCTCATATTTATTTAGATGTATTATACAATAGGTATATATGGGCATGTTAATTATGAATTGAACATCTTCCACCTGAAACGTGTATCTGTTGAACAAAATATCTCAAAAATGAATAATCACATAGTGATCCAAATTGATAGGCAAATCAGGGGGGGACACAGAAGTTTTATTTGTAAAACCTGCCATCTGGAATTGCGACTTTCCTGAACATTTTGTCTAATATTGAAATGTGATTGGTGATGTATATTGTTTGTGTAATAGCTTTTGTGTTTTGTATATTTTAAAGAGAGAGAAGTATTAAGATATAAGTAAGAGACACCGCTAGATTAATATAAATATATTATTTGTAAATGAATTAAGTAACTTTATCAAATATCACAATAATATGCTTATATTATATATGGAATCAATTATTCAGCTAGATTGAATGCTAAACACTTATAACTGGCACTGAAGTTAATAGAGCGACTTCCGAGACAAATGTTCTGGTTGAATGTCGAATTTAGACTGCTCTGTGCTTGTAAGACAATTGGAAAAAGAATGCTCCCGTTGATAGGTAATAGCATGCCCTTTATGTATAATAATTTTCAGAAGGGGTAAAAGACAAAGCTGACTAAGTTCTCCGATCTCTCTTGTAACGGTGTCCTTTATCTGGATTTTATCCTTTTTTCCAGCCAATGTACCTTTCTCCTCTTAAAATTGAATTTATTTTAGTTTATTTAAAATTAAAAAAATCTATTTCAATCTGCTTCTTCCACTACAATATTTTGCAATATGCTCATATTGGCTCCAACGATTTTTTTTTACGACGACTTGAAATATTTAATGAGAATTAATTTATAGGTGTTCTGGAAATATGCTAAGTTAAGTGGCCGTCTGAAGTACCACTTCAGACTAATTATCACCTATATAATGTGAAATTATATAAAATAGATTGCTAGAATTCCATATTTGAAGAAAATAACGTTCAACAGACACAAAGTACCACCACTTCACTTCCGCTCTTAACTTACACGCAATACTTATTACTAAACAATTAATTTAGTATAAATACTTAATTACAATTGAAAATGTAATTGGTGTGATGTGTTGTAGTGGTAGTAGCTTGTGTAGCACGAGCGGTTTAGTAAAGAGCTTGTGTGTATGTTCAAAGAGTAATAAGAAATAATTAAGAAAACACTGGTAGATTATTTAACAAATTAAATATATTACCTTTAAAGTAATTTAAATACTTTTCAATAACAAAGTAATTATGTTTATAAATCAATTATTTATCTAGATTAAATGCAAAGCTCTTATGTTTTAACTTAAACTGACACTGATGTCTACTCGTAGAATGTCTGGTCTAGACTGTTCTTGTTTGAAAGCAAAATGCAGACTGTCTTGAAAGAATGCCTTCTCTTGTTAGTACAAATCTTCCCCTGAAAGAAGGAGTGAAAAGACAAAGCTACCAAAGTTCTGTGAACTCTAAAAGACAAAGCTAACCAGATCCTTTGAAATCATTCTATAAACTGTAGTCTTCTATCTGTTTTTGCCAGCGAATATGCATTTTTCTCTCAAATAAAATAGATATAATTTCTATAATTCTGGCATCCATCACACAATGAACACCTCAGATGGTTAATAAGAAAGAAATGTTCAGTACAAATATTATGAAAAATTCGGATAATCTCGATATAATTTTATAAAGTAAAGATTGTACAAGGTTAATTTAAAGCTACTCGTTTAAAAAATTGTTCTGGACTTTGTCTTAAACCTACAGTTATATATAAAATGATAAATGTTTTTTTAAATTTCAAATTTTGCTAATATTTCTTAACGTAATCATACAAGTGATGGGGGGGGGGATGTAAGTGCCTATCTATTTATCAACTGGAGCAGGTAGAATGATTGTATTATAGAGAGGCCGATAATATTGAACAAACAATTTGAACATTAACATTTCAGATTCTTTAGAACCACATTGAAACAATTGTTTTTTCAGAAAAATATTACAAATAAAAGTGATATGATTTCTTCTATCTTTGCAGCAAGCTTTCCCAGTTTATAGAAAATTGTTGAATCCGTTTTCCAAAAAAATTTAAAATTAACACGGAAACCGATCCTGTAAAACAATTTGTTTTACAAATTACACAACATCACAAAACACTAATAATGTGTATAAATTAATATTATGTATGTGGTAAAACCATATGAAATGGTATTTCTCTAATTTGGAAATGTTGAAATTCTCTTAAACAACTCTCTCGCACAAAAAAGTTCGACTGGAATGGTTCCCTAAAATATGGGGATTATAAGTAATGGAACAGCTGACCAACTGGCCAGAAATGGAGCAAACACTCCCACTCAATGATTCACAACTTATTCTGGGGATTACCAAATGGACAGTACGTGTATCTAGAGTGAACATGAAAAAAATCTGGAAATTAAATCTAAGAGTCAAACAAAGCAAGATGATAATGTCAAAGCTGTGTAAGAATAGAACTAACAAGACCCTCTGTTTAGATAGAATCATATTGATCTAGTGATAGGCCATTTTACGGGACACGGTACGGCTCAAAAAACATCTACACAAGGCGATAATTAACTCAGAATCTTGATGGAGATCATTTCAGGTGGAGGAGAAAATGGCCACGCAGCTGGTTGTTCTAATGTTACAATCGCTAAATTGTGCTATAAGATTTTTGGCACATTGGGACCAGAGAAGATAACAGCACAAAGAGAGCTGGTTGGAAAAGCCAACGATCTTCATGAAGTGGGGAGGTTTCTTGTATTAGTTCTACAAGGGTAGACACAATAAGCCTTTAATTGGCTGCAGTGCTTGGGGCTTGTTACACCATCCATGTTCTAATCCAATCTAATTTTGTCTACTGTGTAATAAATATTATTTTTTGTTTCTTAAAACATGTTTTCTTAATTCTCAATATTTCAAAATATATTTAGTAAAATATTTTATTTTATAGAATAGAATCCATTTCTATTGAACACGGCTTCAACTGATATATCATTTATTTCTTCAGGAGACTATTAAAAAATTCGCTCTTAGCAAAACTATTAAATAGAAGTAGCGACAAATTGAAAGTTTGAAGGAACTGTGAGTTCCTTAAACAACTTTGTTCCTTTCTCATTTCTTACAAAAAGAGACTCTGAAATTTCCATTTAAAGAAAACAAAGAAATTATATTAATGTAAATAAATTCTGCCTCTCTAGAACTTATTAATTTTTGAAGACCAAATTGATAAGTTTGTTAAAGTAAGTTAAATATGAATTTTGTTTTCAAATTGAGTTTTGAAGAATTTTCACGTTTTCTACTCAAAATAGGATGACGTTAATACCACGATTCATTTTATTTTCCTGCTTTCTTCATTTGATTCAGAGTTCTGCATCAAATGACGATTTGAAATCGTATAGCCAACCCTCTTACTAGTGAAATGTGTTATTCGTTATGTGTATGTTTGTTTGTTGTATTGGAGCACGAGGAATTTTCCATTAAGATATATAAAATTAAGTATTAAGAAATAAAGAAGAAATTACCGCTGCTAACAATAAATAATATATTTTCTTAAAATAACAACTTCAAGGTAATTGCAATGAATGTAAAAAGCTTATGAATGTACAGAATTAATTATTTTGAATCAAATGTTAAACACTTATAACTGGCACTGAATTAAGTAAGACAGCTGGTGAAAAGAATGCTCTTCTTGGTAGTTAAAATCCTGTCCTTTATGTATGATTGCTTAGAAAGGGGTAAAAGACAAAGAGTGGCTAAGTTCTCTGACCTCTCTTCTAACGGTTGTCTTGTACCTGGATTTTTACCCTTTTGCCAGCCAACTTACATTTTTCTATCAAATAATAATTTTCTTCAAATATAAAATATATTTCCAAAATTATTTCGATTTTTCCTATTTTCTTCTTACATTACACTATCAAACATCACATTTGTAATCTTTCAGCCAAGTGACAGACTAATGCATCTCTGCAATACTATTGCATCTCTCCAAAAATAGCAAAAATCTGGTGTGAAACACTCACACAACTTTCTCTTACTCCTGTTCCCAAAATTATAATTGACAAATGTTATAGTTTGTGTACCAAATTTAACGAAATTCGTCGAAAATTGAAAAAAACTGTTTAGTAAAAGCGCACTTCCGGTTTACTATTTTCCTTAAAACTCGGAATTTTGGCCATCTATTATTTCTAATTAATTTTGTTTGGAGGATAGTATTGTAACAATCATCACGGCCACACAAATGATAGCAATTTAGAGGATGCTGTAACCCCATCCCTCCCCTAAAAGTGCCCTTAAATGAATTTTCCCAGAGAAATGTTATAAATAAAAGATGTAGATATTTGCATGTTTAGTTTATATACGTAGTTTCAAGAAAATCGTTGGAGCGAGATTTGAGAAAATCACGAAAAAGTGAAGAAATCATTTAGTTAAAGTGTTAAAATAAACGTAATTCCGGTTATCCGATATTTTTTAAACTCGGAATTTCAACGATATGTTTTAATTCTAATTAACATTATTAAAAAGGCAGAATTGTCTAATAAACTGAAATAGCACTTTAGATGAAAAACCTAACCCCACCCCTCCCCAAAAAGTGCCCTTAAACAAATTTTCCCGGAGAAATGTTTCAAATAAAAGTTGTAGCTCTTTGTATATGATATACCAAGTTTAAAGAAAATAGTCGGAGCCATTTTTGAGAAAATTGCAAAAACATAAAAAAAAAACAACTAGTAAAGTGGTAATTCCGGTTGAGGAATTTTGACAGATAACGTACAGATACATACACACACACAACACACACACACAGAGACTATTTGCTAAAAACCACTTTTTTGGACTCAGGGGAGCTCAAAACGAATATTTCCGGTGAAAACACGACATCGAAAATTTGACACGATTACAATACTTCCTCTTACTCGGTATAAGAGAACGTAAAAAAGGCAACAAAGGAAATGGTTCTGACAAATTGCAAAATTATCCTGCACTCACACTTCATATATTAAGCCTGTGATTGTCCTTTCTCTCAAACAAATGTCACTTGTGTGAAGAAAATTGTACAGATTTCAATTATGCTTGTGGAAGGATTTACGAGGAATTGATTCATTTTGAATTGGTCTTAATACAGATTACTATTTCATTCAACATTAAAATTCAAATTGGTCATTGAGAAAAGTGGGTCAGATGTTTTTTTTTTTAAAAATAGAACAATTCCAAAACCACAAAATATCTAGGAATTACTCTCCTTATCCCGAAATATGGCCCAGATCTAACTTCCTATGGGTACTAATTCTTCCGTCCGAAATTTCATATTTTTTCTTTGGAAAAGATTTACAAATATGGAGCATATGGAAATCAATTGATGCAGTTTTCCTCATGTTATCGAAAAAGTATTGAATTGTAAAATTATCAGCTCAATGGACTAGAAAAACAAATGCCTACATTAAGCGTAAGCTATGCAATAATACTTTTAAACCCTTTAAAATAAACAGTCCTGTACACTTTTGTTATATCCTAGGATTATGAATAAAACATGTTAAGTACAGCAAAATGATACTAGCAAAGTTGAGAGTCTAAAGTAATTAATTACTTCTGATGTTAGATATTAAGTGTTCTAAGAGAAAATTAAAGTTAAAATGCGTGTGTGCGTGTGTGTGTATATATTATACTTTTAAAGTTAAGATTCATTATCTCTAGAAGATTACATAGAAATGATTTTCAGGCCATTTCTGCTTCGTTGAATGGCTCTAACACATACAATTTTCACTCTAAAGAATATTTGCTCACTTGTAATAAGGAAATTATCGTATAATCCTGATCCAATTATTCCCTGTTAATGTATTTCCTTGACTACTTAATTTTGTATTTCTAAGTATTAGTATTATACCTTCCATATCTGTTTCTACATGTTACTTGGAAGCTTTTTTATTGTAATTTCTGTATTTGCTTTCGTCTTCCTCTTTTTAATGGGAAGAAAGTCGAAAGATAGATGAGGATTCATTTGTGGCGTTAGTGAAATAACAGACACCTGCGGTGTAACTTGTTATTTAATTATTAAGGGTTGTTAAATAAGGTTAAAATAACATAAGCCTTAACATACATAGCTTTTCTTAATAATGTAATATATATATATATATATATATATATATACAGGGTGTCCCAAGGTATATGGATAACGACTTTTTTCTCGGAAACTTAGATAACTAAAAAATACGTGTCCCCGTAGTTTTTTGTTAGAAATCCAAATTTACTTTGCAAATTCGTTTTGGTGCTTCGAGAAGCGAGATACAGGCACCAACTTCATTTTTTCAAATGGGGAGGTGTGGTTTTTATTTAAGAAATAGATTCCTTATTTTTTGTATACAGAGATGCATACACATGCTTTTTCCTGCCAATTGTACCTTACGACCAAAGAAATACATCTCCAATGGTGGACACCAGTTCGAGCAAGATCTGTAATTAATGAGGAGTAAAATTTATAATAAAATAGTACTTTTCTTCTTATTCAATCAAAAAAACCGTTATAATATCATTTTGAAATTTCTTATAGGAATCATGTTTTCATTCATAACTTGTAAAATATTGCTCAAAGAAAAAAAACCGTTCAAGTAAATTTTTCTTAGAAAAAATAGAGGAATGTATTTCTTAAATAAAAACCACACCTTCCTATTTGAAAAAATGAAGTTGGTGCCTGTATCTCGCTACTGGAAGCACCAAAACAAATTTGCAAATTAAATTTGGTTTTCTAACAAAAAACTACGGGGACACGTATATTTTAGTTTTTTTCTAGCTATCTTAGTTTCCGAGAAAAAGTCGTTATCCAATATACCTTGGGACACCTTGTATATATTTAAGTAAGTCTCGTTATTACGTTAGTTATAAAACAAAATAGATCAAAAAATAAAAAAATCAATTCAAAATAGCAGATTATAACTAAACAGAAACTAATAAATAAACAGACTAAAATAATGTTAATAATAATAATGAAAATAAAAGCGGAAGGGAATAGCTAAGTGGTTAGCGTACTGGACTTCCACGCGGAGGACCCGGGTTCGAGTCCAGCTGTGCTACCCTTAGATTTTTTTTCTTCCTAGGTGCCTCTACAGCTCACTTTCCGGTGATGGACAGTGTTGTCTGCAACGAGAGAACATTGTACGGAAGCCGGCGCTGAGAAGGCTCTGAGCGCCAATGGCACACATGTTGTCGCACCTTAAATAAAAAAAATAAATAAATAATGAAAATAAAGATTTATCCACAATTATAAAATGAACTTAATTTTAGCCTATAAAAAATGAAATTATAAATACTGTTTAATTTACTAAGAATAAATTAGTGACTATTTCTTCTGGTTTGTTAGCATTAACAAACTAAACGTGTCGGTCTAATGTGGCCATTGTAATGGAAGGACGAAATCGAAAAATAATAGTTTGAAGTTTAGAATATTTTATAGTATCCAAAATTATATTTTTGTTAATATTTTATAATTATTTTAGAGTGCTGTGCAAGTCCCTTCAAAAAGAGTGTATTTTAGAACCAGGTATATTAAATCTAGGTTATTGCAAATAGAAAAACAAAGGCACAAAATACCGTTAAAATCTTTTGTACAAGAAAATTCCCCCGCTAGAGAGAGAGAGAGCAATTCCAAAGAATAGAGTCTAACATTAGCTTTCAAAGAGTAAAGTGTACATAGTCTGAACACAGCCTTCAAACTAGAGTCTCACTTCAGCCTTCAAACAGGACACTTCAGGAATCGCTCAGTACCAATGATAGATATTTGCCCTTATTCTAGATATATTTGTGGTTTATAATTGTGATACTGATTTACTTAAACTTACTTAAAGAATAGTATATGTATTTATAAATCAGTGGTGCTTTCTTAATTATTCTTAATACTTCTATCTCAACATACTTACAAGTCCTTTTCGCTAAAACGCTCACGCCACAAGCCACCAATACACATCATCACACCAAAACTACACCATCCTCAGCAGTACTCAAACAATGTTTAATTATATTGTTCTATTTCATTTAATTGTTTGTTACCGAAGATATCGAGGTAGTAAATGATAATAAATATTTGGGAGTCCGTCTTACCTCTTCTATTTCCATATAAAATGTAAGAAAAAAAAAAAAAAACCACAAATTGGCATGATCAGATTACAGAATTAGAGAAATAAATAAGATTAATAATAAAGTGGACAAAAAAATTAAAAATTAAAAAATGCAAAATAAAATAAATAAATAAAGAAGAAAATGATAGCAACATAAAAGGAAAAATATAAAATATAGAATCGGGGAAAAGATAGTAAAAAAGATAGTGCAGTATAAAAAGAAATGAATTATAAAATATAAAATATATATATTCATATTTTCAATAAGTAGTAGGGGATAAAATAAACAGTAACCAGAATAATATTTATTATCCAACTTAAAATAGACAATAAAGGTCATTACTCCCTATGTAGGAGTCACCGTAAAACATATAAAGCGAGTCTAAATTACCATAAATTTAGCTCTTAACAACCAACCATTTTGTGATAATATCCACAAAATTATCAGTCTAAATGATTTAATTATCTGATTTAGTAGAAATCAAAGGCCTGTATATAATTGATTCAAATTGGATTGGACAATTATGATTTTATTTAATTGAATAAAAAAAAAATTATTATAAAACTGTTATAACCAAACATAATTTTACAAAAGTAAAAATTCCGTTTGAAAAAAATTGTCTTTTATAATTTGAGAAATTCAATAAGAAACAGAAAAATTGCCGTTGATTTCTTCTATTATTAATTTATAACTTCGGTGATAGAAACTGATATCTTTACACCATTTTGTAAAATGCATTTTATATAATTATTTCTTGGTTACAAGAATATTGTAATCGTCTGTAATAGATATGAGAAGGAGAGATAATAGTTTTAGAGAATAAACTAGAATATAAGCTGAACACTGTTTAATGAAAGAAAACACAAACTACGTTCAAGGATTTCACAATAGAAGTAAGGCAGCGATATTTATATAGAGGCATTAACCCATGTGTATTTGGATTTATCACATTTTTTGAATTTTTTCTCCGAGAAAATGATTTCAGAGATGTTCTGGGAAGAGAGATGCGAACGCTTCGCTTAAAATTGGCGTTTTATTCTAGTTTAGATTCTCTTATCTATATAATACGGAAGTCGCTATATATTCACTTAAAATCTCAAGTTTGAAGGGGAATTTCTCAATTATAATAACTATGTAAATTGCAGTAAGATGAAAGTCGTGATTGAGTGTTTTTATAACAGATTTTTTAAAATTTTAGGTAACACTTTGGTGTTTTAGTATTCCTAATTTATTTTTTAATTCCTTTACACTGGTGTTTCAGGAAGTATTACTTCCTTTTAATCATAGGAAGGAAGTATGAGAAAGTATTGTCGATCGTCTCAAATTTTCGAAATAGGGTTTTAACCGGAAATATATGTTTTGAGGTCCACTAAAATCGAAAAAAGATTTTCGTGATTGGTGTATAATATGTATATGTGTGTCTGCGCGGCAGACACCCAAGGTGAGATGGCCAAGAACGTGAGCCAAGAAATTAATTAAAAAAAAAAAAACAATAAATAAAATTTAAAAAAAAAAGAGATGCAAAGGAAGAAGTTACGACTTACCTTGACAGTGGTGATGTTGAATGCGCAAGCGGCGAAGTTGAGGCGATAGGTGAACGATTAAGGAAGATGTGGCGTGTACGTGTATGTGTGTGTGGATGAGTGAGTGGGGGCAAAGGAGTAATGAGATAAAGGAATTGAGGCGTAGAAGTAGAGAGATGAGAGTGTTCGTTAGCGGCGGTGATCGCTGCTGTGTAATCGGCGGTTGTAGGCACTACAACCTGGGTGCGGAAGGTAGACTCTTATGTCGATGGTGCGGAGTGAAGGAGCAAGGCGTAGGCGCGAATAAAGTCTCATTCAATTCAAAGGCGCGTATAACCACTTGCACGGCGAAATATAAAAGGCGAAATTTGAGGTGAAATATAAGCACAGAGAGTAAGTAAGAGGATAAGAGGGTCTGTGCAGAGGGTAAGTGTTAAGCACAGAGATGCGAACAGAACTCGTTCCAAAAGAAGAATGAAAGATATATGGGCTGAACGCGGAAGGGGCAAAAGAAATAGACAGGAAACATATGGCATAATGATGCAATAACGGAAGGGACAAAAAAAAAGGAGAAAAGTGGTCCGGAAAGAAGAGCTTAGTGGCTCTAGGAAGGCGCCCACACGCACGGGCAGGCGCTCGCGCGTGGGAAAGTATGGTGCGTAATAATAATAAGGCACGCACGCACTGACCCAACAATGTGTGTTTCTGTGTTTGTATCTATGCCTAGTGTCATGAGTACCATAGCTTAATAACGAAAAATCGCAGAAACTTCAAACTTGACTTGACATCCATTGGATCCGTCAGAAAGTTATGTCATCAAAATCAAAATCCTCATTCAGAAATACTACTTTACTGAATCGATTTTTCCAAGTCTTATGAGATTTTCTCAAAAAAAAGATTCTAACGATTTTTCATTAATCTTAGTAATTCAACATGAAGAGCTTCTACAACTTATACTTAAAATATTTCTCGGGAAAAATACATTTAAGGTGGTTTTTGAGTGAGGGAAAGATTATGTTTTCCTGTTCGAATGCCATTTTACAAATTCTATCATCTAAATAATATTGATTAGAATTGAATATGGGGCCAATTTTCCGAGTTTGGGTGCAAGTCAATTGATCGAAAGAACAGTTTTTTTACGATTTTCTCCATAAAAACACCAATGGATTTCATTAAATTTGATACACGAACTATGAATACAGAGTATTATTACTGTTTGGTATTTAATGTAAATTCAAATTTGCCGCCAATTGCGTACAATAATTTTATTTTGGAGGGATGGTATTGTACTACCTTGATAATAATTTACTAATTTATGAGGCTGTGTCCTAGTTTTGAGAGGGGGTAACCTATGCATTTTTTCCTCTCTCAGTCAGTCGCCATTTTAAGCTCGGAAGATTTAAGCGCCATTCCTTTGGCTGTTGAAAGTGATAATAAATATATTTGCTATCCATTTTTAAATTTAATTTATAAATTCATTTTTTCCCATGTAACTTTTAATATTTTAATTGTCCATTTTGCTCAACCATTATGCAACATTTCCTATATTATGCAACAGTGTAAATAACCTATACAGTTCGTGCATACCCGTACAGTTTGGTTGCCCTTAATTGTGAAACCCAAATTTGTTACTTCTGGTTTTTTTCCTGCGTAGTGTTAATAAAGTGGTCCTTTTGCCAACTCAGTTCTCTCGGACCTGCATAAGTTATTGTGAAATCACATAGTTGTTACTTCCGGTTGGTTTCTGCCGCAAGCTTCATGCAGCTTCTGGGAGCCCATTTAATTATTATCTACAATCATCAGCCAAGCAGCAGTGTATGGATCATGGTTCAAGAGTTTCAGGCACATGAAATTTATATCCTTATTCCTATTTCTTCTCTAACCTCGTCCACACGATATGGGCTAAAGACCATGGGTCTCCCAGCACTGATAACCAGGATTCTACAATTTTAATTTAAGCGCCATTCCTTTGGCTGTTGAAAGTGATAATAAATAATATTTGCTACCCACTTTTAAATTTAATTTATATATTCATTTTTTTCCCATATAATATTTAATATTTTAATTGTCCATTTTGATCAACCATTATATTATAGTATGTATTCAGTTCACTTAATATTTTCATTCTTCAATTTATATATTTGCTGTTTTTTTCTATTAATCAGAGCCCACCCGAGATTATCTCACCTCAATTTATATTTATTATTAATTATCTTTCCTGTGTTGACTGCACAGAGCCTACCAGAAGTTGAGATTAGGGTATAAAAAGAGCTCACCTTTTATTTTATTATTTTCCTGTTATTTACTAAACAATCACTTTCGCGATTGTCAGTTCATTCAAAGAAGTTTTGGGGAAGGGGTGAGTTTTATGCTTTCCTCATAAGAAAGTCATTTTATTAAATTAAAATTCTCCCATACGTAGAAAATTGAAGATAAGTAAACATTTAGTAAAAGTTAATAAGTTTGCTGAAAATTTGTCAGTGTATGAAAATATGTCAGTGTATTTGTTAGAGTATGAGTGTTTCACACCACACACTTTTTTTCAGTGAAACTAAGATGGTTGATCTATTAATTTTGCATAAAAGGCTGCCAAAGACTTAGAGCTAATGTAGGTATGTTTTTTTTTTACTTTACTAGTTGGTTTTTTTAATTTTTTTGCGATTTACTCAAAAAGTAGCTCAGACGATTTTCTTCAAACTTGGCACATCAACTGCACATACAAAGAGCTACAACTTTTATTTGAAACATTTCTCTGGGAAAATTCATTTAAGGGCACTTTTGGGAAAGAGGTGGGGTTAGGTTTTCATCTAAAGTGCTATTTCAGTTAATTAGACAATTCTGTCATCTAAATAATGTTAATCAGAATTAAATATGTTGTGGAAATTCCGAGTTTGAAAAAAAATCGAATGACCGAAAAATTGCGTTTACTTTACCACTTTACTAAATTTTTTTTTACTTTTTCGGGATTTTCTCAAAAAAATGGCTCCGACGATTTTCTTCAACCTTGCTTTATTAACTGCACATTTAAAGAGCTACAATTTTTATTTGTAACATTTCTTTGGGGAAATTCATTTAAGGGCACTTTTTGGGGAAGGAGTGGGGTTATGTATTTTCTAAAGTGCTATCATAATTGATTTATACAATTCTATGATCCAAACAAAAAAAAAATAAATAGAAATAAATAGATGGCCAAAATTCCGAGTTTCAAGGAAAATAGTAAACCGGAAGTGCGCTTTACTGAACAGTTTTTTCAGTTTTTCGACGAATTTCATTAAATTTAGTACACAAACTATAAAATTTGTCAATTATAATTTTGAAAACTGGACTAAGAGAAAAGTTGTGTGAGTGTTTCACACCAGATTTTTTTTTTTGTTTGTTTAAACATTCTAAGCAAGTTGAAATTTATGCTTTAAAATTGGAATACTAGACAAAGGAAACTTTTCGTCGGATATTACAACAAATATTCATTACTAAGTATATTAATTCAACATTAATTAATCTCTAGGAAGTACTGACAAACTTCCTGGTGGTAAACCTAGGCAGTGTTGCCACATTAGGCTGAGTAATAGTATAAAATTATTTCACCCAAAAAGTAGTATAGTTTCTAGTTTATTGCGACCTAGAAATTAACTACGATCTATCTAACATTCAGTTCACAAATGAAGCTTTTTCTTTTGTTAATTTATGGGCATTTTTGTTTTGTTTTTGTACTTCCCACTCTCCACCTCCCCCCCCCACACATGGGTCTTTCTGTTTTAATGTTCAACTAGTTTTGATAGCTACCCACTTTGCAACTTGAAATAATAATACTTATCTACAGAATTCTTCAATGTATTTTTTTTTTTTTACTTTCTCTTACTCCTAGTAAGAGGAAGTAT
>JAAEAF010007627.1:0-35305 GCA_011037195.1 Triatoma infestans | reverse complement strand
TATCGTTGTATAAGTTATAATGATCTCTCGTTGTATATGATAGAGTTTATATATCGGTGTTGGCCACACTCACACCAAGACATCTGTCCTAGTGTGCGACCTTGTGCGACCTTCGTAGTTTGCTGACCTTATTTAGGCAAGTGGCCAATCTTATCGGTGCTTGCTTTGATGTAAAGAATTGAAAGGGCTTTGTTGTTTGTTTGACCGGCACTGTCTTGAAGACGGCGGCCTCCTAGGTCACTGGTTATAAATTGTTCGTTTTTACTGCCACCCTTTGTTAAGATAGCAGCTGGCTGGAACCACTTTGACATTGGTATGACTTTCCATGTCATTACAAATGTTTTGAGGTAGAGTGGTATGAAAATGACCCGTAGTAATTGGGTGTATTGAACGGAATTCAACTGTGTTTTTATGGACTGGCCGTTGCTATATTTATACAGTTTCTCCCACTCCAGTCCGAGAGAGTGATTTTGGGTTTTGCTCTTTATTCTCTTGCTGCTCTTTGGTTGCTGTTGCAGACAGATTGACTATCAGAAGTAACAACCGATTGAAGGTAATCATCGAACCTGGTCCTCTTTTAACTTTAGGGAAACTGCCGAAGAATTCAACCAATCAATGATGAGTTACATCATCATACCCTTTCGATACATCTCCCCATTCGCCTTTACTCTTAGCAGGTAGCTACCTCGCATCCAAGACTACGCTGTCTATCTATTCAATCTTTGCCCTTCGTCGCCTTCTCTTCCTGTCAGAAAGTTTTTGTAGTAACTAATACGTAGAGTATGTAGTAACTAATACACAGCCTATCCTAGCTATATGCCCAGCTCATCTTATCTGTTCAAGTTCTGTCAGATCATAGTAGACGACTCATTCAAGAGACTGGATAGTTTCTGGTTGGCCCTAGGTCTCCAGACTGGACCGATATTCTGTACAGAATTCGTCTTTGAAGCACAAAAAGGCGTTGTTCGTCCAAGTGTAAGAACCACATGCCAGAACGGAGGCAGATAAACGTTGAATAAATCTGCAGCTTCTCAAGAAGCAAATTGGAAACGTAAAAAATCTCAGTAATTAGGTGGCTCATGAACTGGCAAAAATATTTTTAAAAAATCGTCATTTTGAAGTGTCGACTTCTCTTATTTTATGAAAACAAAAAAAACAATTTCTCGGTTCGACTATGATGTGTAACGAAAGAAGGATTTTATAGGACAACCGGCGAAGGCCAGCTCAGAGATTGGATCGAGAGGAAGTTTCAAAGCATTTTCCAAAGCCAAACATTCATAAAAAAAACATAGTTCTCTCACTTGGAATTAATTAATAACGAATGTATAATACATAGATCATTTTTAATAATATATAGACACATATTCAAATGTAAATATCATGGATTATCACCTATACAGCAAATAAAATGACTCAATTGACTTCTATCTGGGGTTATCTAATCAAAGCATAATAATTGTCAACATCTCTTATTTATTATATATATTAATTGTATTTAATCTATATTATTAATTTATTATACAATTGTATTTCTACTTTGCAACTATTTTCTAATTTTAATAATTTTAGTTGCGCGCTCGAAACGTCAGTAACTCAATAAAAACTATTTGTATGTTAGGATGTTAATTTGGTTAAATTATTCCAGAAATGTAAAACAATCAGTTTGTAATAGTTTACGTTATGGCTGTAAAATTTTATGTTCTGCACAATTGACATTCAGCTGATTATTTTCTCAAAGAACGACTGTAAATGATATTAATTTAATATGACGATTATCACATTATTTGAATTGTCTTAATACTACGTAGGTACTTAATTTGCATAAAAAAGGAGATATACATAGGAAAGAAGTTTAAAATACAATGACTCTAATTATAAGATAATAGGGCATAAGACTCAACGCTCGTTTTGTAGATTTTAATATGTTACTTTAAATAGCTAATATTTTTTTGGTATTTTATTGCAATTTATTTTGTTAATGTTTAATATTCTTATGCATTTTCTAATTCTGGAGACGCAAAAAAAGATGTGCCTTCTTTTAAATTAACTCTAAAAGTTCTGCATTGCAGTTGTTTGTACAAGAAAGGAAAGAATTAAATGAAGAAAGTCTAAGAAAGCAGTAAGATTACTTTCTTAGTTTAGAGAAATGTTATTCCTCTATATTTCCCACAAAAATTTTGGTAATTCTTTGCTGTTTACTTTTATAATTTTCTAGCTATATGAAAATTAGACTTTAATGCTTTTCCGGTTCATTCAGGAAGATAAGAACCCTGATGCTTTTTTGGACCTCGTTTCTAAAGTGAAAAAGAATAACATCGATGAAATACGAGGGTGGTTTGAAAAGTTCTCGGAATATACTAGAAAGAAGTGTCTTACCTCGGTGGAACTGCTTTTATTTTTCAACATAGTCTCCCTGTAGACTAATGCATTTGGTCCAGCGATGTTCCAATCCCTTTATCCCATCTCGAAAATGAGATTCCTCCAGGCCTGCAAAGTACCTCTCCAATTCGGCTGTCAGTTCTTCCGTTGTAGGAAATCTCCGTCCACCGAGGAAAATTTTCAGCTTGGGGAAGAGATGAAAGTCTGATGGTGCCAAATCAGGTGTATAAGGTGGATGTGGCAACAATTCGTACCTCAGTTCATGAAGTTTTGCCATGGCAATAACACTTGTGTGCGGGCGGGCGTTGTCCTGATGAAAAATGACTTTCTTCCTTGCCAAACCAGGCCTTTTTTCGCGTATCTTTTCCTGTAGTTGGTGGTCTAGGAGGTTTGCATAGTATTGCCCCGTAATTGTTTGGCCAGTAGGAAGATAATCTATCAGCAGAATGCCTTTTGCATCCCAGAAAACTGAGGCCATGACCTTTACTGCCTTTGCTTTCTTTGGTGGTGGTGACTCAGCATGTTTCCACTGCTTTAACTGCTATTTTGTCTCTGGGGTATGGTAGTGGACCCAAGTTTCATCTGTAGTCACAAACCGGCGCAAAAAATCTTGTTGGTTGCGCTGAAAACTGGCCAGACTTTGTTCGGACATTTGCCGATAATTTTTTCATTCCTAATTCTTCGGTTAAAATGTGATATACCCGTTCAGATGACATCCCTATAGCTTCAGCAACCTCTCGCACTTTCAGTCGACGATCCTCCATGACCATTTTATGCACTTTTGCAATAAATTGGGGTCGTAGCACTTTTTGGCAGTCCACTACGCGGATCATCATCTAAGCTCTGCCGAACAAATTTAAACTCGCTGGTCCACTTGGCAACAGTTGAATATGAAGGAGCAGAGTCCCCCCAGTGTGTTCTGAAAGTCGGCATGAATTTCCTTTGCTTTCATAAATTTCTTTACAAAGTACTTAGTCACTGCTCGAATCTCAGTTTTTTCCATTGTCATAAATCACTACGCGGGAACAACTACCACTCTCCTGCAGCAAGAGCACTGACGCGCCACGTGTTCACTCACAAAGGATGTGTGATTATTGCGCGGGAACCTCGTTGCTCTAGCACTGACATCTAGCGGTGATTCCGAGAACTAAACACAAAAGTTACAAGTTTGAAAAAAAATTGTCAATAAATAACAACTATATTGATTGTAGTAAGAGAAAATCGTTTGAGTGTTTCACATCAGATTTTTTTAAATTTTATTTTATTGAACCCCATTATCCTGAATTTCACCAATGTCCAAGATCTAGTGAAACTTTCCTGAATTTCATTCTTCTACAGTAGCTCATTCCAAACCTCTACTATCGTATAGCTTTCCTCTTCCACAATATTATCCTCGCAATTTACATTTTCCCTTGACAGAAATGAAATGATGAAGATGTCCTTTTGATGAAGGAGTGTCACTTTAAAATGATAACAGTTTTGTAGTTTAAATATCCGTTTACTCCCTTAATGAGGAGGTCTTTATTGTAACTAATCGTTTTCAAATATTCTTATACTTCTCTAATATTAAACGATTTCTACGTTCCCCTTCCACCATCCAACAACAAAAAAATAGAAGTAATTTTAAAATATTTTCATGGGAAGTGAAAAATGACTTTTCTTGGACGGTTACCACGAAAGATAAGAAATATAAGCTTACTGATAGTTGCATGAATCCATGAATAACTTTCCTTTTGATATAAGAATTGCACTTTCCTTTAATATAAGAATAATAATCTAATGGATCACGTCGATAAAGGACTTTTTTTTATAGAACAAATGAAAGGTGTGACAATTTTTTTGTTTGTTCTTTCATTATTACAAAAGAGAAAACCAAATAATAAACTGGAAAGTTTTGGGAAATATTTATGCATGGGGAAAAAAAAAAAAATATCAAAGCACAAACCAGTCAATTTTCACATGAATTCCGCTTAGAGTTATACATGAATTATATCTAACATAAAAAAAAAAAAATTGAGAAAAAAATCATTTGAATTTTTTGCAAAAATTTGTGATAATATGGACATTGATACATTAGATTGAGATTATTGATGATAGAAGCAAAAACATGTTTGAGAAAAATATACTTCTCTTACTGCGATAATTTAAAAAAAAAAAAAAACAAATACAGAGCGAAAATAAAAATAAAGAAGAAAAGACTTTCTCCAAAAACTGGAGAGTACTGGAGGAACAGGTGGACAATCATCTATGGGTCCTTTAGAAAAGTGAGTAAAATTAGCAAATAATAATCAAATTGTTCTCTGTGAAAAACAGAACCGCTTTTATATATATGGCCAAAGTCAGAATTTTGCCACACTGCGAAATGATAGGCCATTTTTAGCTTAAGCTTCCAAATTGAACAAAGTTCAAAATATTGATTGAATAGAGGTTGAATTCTTCCTTAGAATCTGTTATCTGGTCTTGATAGTGCCACAAACTGTGCCTTAATTTTCAATTTCAGTTAAGTATTGTATGTTACTCACTTTTTCGCCTTATAGCATTCTGCTGTTTAGACAAAACAGTTGGAATAAACTTTGCTATAACAAATGATGATTGCGATCATTTATTAATTTACAGGTGTCTAGAAAACTTGCCGTTTTATCCAAAACTTTCCGGGAGAGAGAACGTACAGGATCTTTAATCATAGTAAAGGCTACCTTCTGTTTGTAAAATCCGTATTATTAAGCCATAGTTATTTATTGAAAAATCGGTCAAATTTTCTCTGTATTAGTGAAATTCATACCTCAGAGATATTTTCCATGATAGCCTGCTTCTTTTTATGGTCATTGACCGGTTTCGGGCGTTCGCCTATCATCAGGATGTTTTCGTCAAAACAGTGTAATCAACATAGGACTTGTACACAGCAAATTTACTTGATACACTCTGTGCTCTATGCAAGTCTATATGTTAATCACACTGTTTTGCCGAAACCGGTCGATGACCACAAAAAAAAAGCAGGCTATCATGGAAAATATCTCTTATGCTTTCCAGCTGTGCGGAACCAACCACAGCAACTTTATATCGCCTAAATAATTTAACATTTTACTTTTTCCCAAGTGTAGATGTAGATTGTTGTAGAGGATTATTGCACTGCGACCAGAAAGATCTATTGTGTCACCCGGAGCCTTCTCCAATGTCCGGCCGGCCTCCAAGCAGTGTTCTCTAACTACCGACAACACTGCCCATCACTGGACAGTGAGTTGTAGAGGCTCCTAGAAAGAGAAAATCTAAGGGCAGCATGCTGGAATCGATCCCGGGATCTTCGCGTTTTCTGATTCCTCATTCCTCCCCTCCGCAACGAGACCGGTTTAAGGTCAGAACGTTGAGAACTGTCGACGCGACAATACGTTTCGTGAAAAATGTCAATCCAATCTCCCGCCAAGTGAATCGGGTGGAGGCAGGGCAAGAGTTTTTGGGACGCTACAAACTCCATGGAGATGAATTT
The DNA here is from genome assembly GCA_011037195.1 of Triatoma infestans. Taxonomy (NCBI): domain Eukaryota; kingdom Metazoa; phylum Arthropoda; class Insecta; order Hemiptera; family Reduviidae; genus Triatoma; species Triatoma infestans. Next base: position 29,442 of record JAAEAF010007627.1, on the reverse strand, counting down.
CTCCGCTCCATCATTACTGGAGATGAAACTTGGGTAGCACACTACACACCTGAAACCAAAAGGCAGTCTCAACAGTGGCGTCACACCTCTTCACCCTCCGCCAAAAAGTTCAAAACCACAATTTCAGCCAAGAAAATCATGGCATCCGTGTTTTGGGACTGTCAAGGCATAATTTTAATTGAATATATGCCTCAAGGGGAGACCACCAACTCTGCAAGATACTGTGAGACCCTAAAAAAATTGCGGAGGGCGATTCAGAACAAAAGGAGAGGCATGCTGACAAAGGGAGTCTGCCTGCTGCACGACAATGCCAGACCACACACGGCCAACGCCACTAAGGAACTGCTTGCCTCGTTTAAATGGGATGTCCTGAACCATCCCGCGCATTCCCCTGACCTAGCACCTTCAGATTACTATCTCTTTACCTCCCTGAAGCTGCACATGGGTGGAAAAAGGTTTTCAACCGACGAGGAGGTGAAGGGGGAGGTGGAGAAGTGGACGAAGGGGTTGGCGGGAAACTACTTCGAGGAAGGCATCAAAAAATTAATACCCCGGTTCACCACCTGCATTGAGAGGAATGGCGCCTATGTCGAAAAAAAGCTTACATAATGTAACCAGGTAATTTTTTTGTTCAAATAAAAATTTTTGTAACCTACAAAAATTCGGTACACTTACTTACTGGACATGCCTCGTATACTAAAAAATGTTAAAAACGATATATTTTTATTTAGAAAAAAAAAAAAAACACGTCATAATATAATTCAGCGTAAACCAAGTAAATTATAGACAATTCTAAAAATTGTTATAATAATTAAACATATCTTAAGCTTGAAAATACTTTATAAAGCAAGATTATGTTTTTAACTCAAGAAGAAAGAAAATGTATTTTACCAAAAAAAGGAAATATGATTAAGAATTATGTAGTAGCCACAGTATAATAACAATATCGCTAGACGTTTATCTGTTTACATTCTATTATAAAAAGTTGCTTTTTTTTTGGAGCAAACAGAGTTTAGTTAAAAAGATAATAGGATCTATGCAATAAGAAGTAGATTACTTAAATTTAGCTGTAAGCTGGAGATTAAGAAAATGGCGGCTGCAAAGAAGCTGGGCAATGAGAGGGTAGTTTATTTGGTTGTGGCCGCTGTAAGGGGGAGGAACTTAGAGATAAGAACTTTCATCTTCTTAACTCTCCGCTCTATTCTTCAAAATAAAAAAATTATAATAATGTTAACAAAGTTTGTTAATAAGATAAATAAAGTTCTAGAGAGCCTATACCACGATATATTGAAGAAGTATAAATGATAAGCTACCAACTACATTAGAAAGCATGTATTTAAATACTTACAAATTTCCTAAATTGCTTTTCAAACTTTTTTTGAATTTAAATTTGTAAATAAATATTACTTTCACATTTGAGAATAAACCTAAAATAACGCCTACTATTTCAAGAGGGACTGAACCCCGAAGTATTTTGGAGTTTGACGTTTGCATTCCTTCTAACCAATATGTGTATCGGTGAACCTCAAATAGGATACTTTCCTATAGGAATATGTTGTGAACTCAAATATGCAAGTTATAGCGCATTAAATTAGACATTAAGACAACAATTTAACACATAATTTGAGAAAAAGGCTAGAGGTTAACTGCTGAAGAGAAGTAAAGAGTAAAGAACTAGGAGATCATTAGAAAAAAAGAAGATAATTTAAGAAACGAGGAAACTGAAGGATATTATAGAAAGAAACCTCAACCAACTAGTCCATGGAAGAGTCTCGATTTTTTTGAATAGAAATTATCTATTCAAAGAGTGATTAAAAGTAACTTCAATATAAATTACGTCAAAGATCCAGATATATCGCAAAAAATTATTTGGTTTGCTCAGAATTAAAGTAATGAAATTCAAAGAGAAGGAATCGTTCATTTGAACAGGGGGTAATCTCTATATTTTGCGAATATAATTGAAAATTCATCAGGAATTAGCTAGTTTTCAGAAATCTTAGAAAATCTATGGGGGGGGGGGTCTATGCCAATTAAACGATACTTACGGAAATGTCCGACAGAGATATTTATGGGTATTTAATTTAATAAAAAATTAGGATAATTAATTTACTATCAAATTATTTTCAAAATGTTGAAACAAATCTTTAATTTCAGAGGGAATAGCTAAGTGGTTAGCGTACTGGACTCCCACGCAGAGGCCCCGGGTTCGAGTCCAGCTGTGCTACCCTTAGATTTTTTTCTTCCTAGGAGCCTCTACAGCTCATTGTCCGGTGATGGACAGTGTTGTCTATCACGAGAGAAAACTGTCCTGAGAAGGCTCCAGGCGCCAAGGACCTTAGATGTTGACGCGCCCTAATTAAAAAAAAAAAATTTAATTTAAGAATTTCTAGTGGACATTAATCATTTTGGGGGGAGGAGCATATCAACTTCATGGTTATTAGAGCACCAACATATATATTAATATATTTTAACAAAATTCAATCCAAACCTTAAAATTTTTTTGATTGAATCATGGCAACCTTGTTTTTTATCTTGAGTTTAAAAACTTCCGTTAATTTCTAGAGAACGGAAGTATTTATTCAGCTGCTGACATTAATATTGTCACATTAAACAGCTGTTGTTAAAAAAAAAATTAAACATCTAGAGATCAAGATGGAAGAAAAAAAAAACAGGTTTGTTGTTACAATTACGTGAGGAACAATTAAAACAAAAGAGTTCAGATTAGGTAACAAAATTCATCAAGAGATGGCTTGTCTTGTAACTTTTTAAGTGACAAACTCTTGCGAAATTGTTTAACTAAAGACAAATTACCTTCACTATTATCTTTTGACTGTTATTTATTAATAGGAAAGATCTTATGAAATATTTAAAGATTTAAATATCTTATAAACATATTTAAAAACAAAATTTACATATGTTAATGTTTTGTTTATAGTATAGATAATATATACCTATATAAAACTTTAAAGTATGTTTAGTAAAAATGGGATGAAAAATCCATTTTATTTAACTTTGCAATCTTTAAATAAAAGACTCACTGCTGATGATACTTTTCTGTCGGTAAACCCTACTTTGGCATAATCATGGCGACTTTATTTATAACTCACTCGTCTCTTGATCATCTTCTTTCATCATGATTCCCCCTTTTCTTTTCTTACAGCCTAGAGCCCCCTTTCTTTCTTCATTATTCTCCTCCTTTATTGCCCCAGAGAAATAAACTCACTTCTCTTCATCACTAAGACTGCCTGGTAATCAAGAAGGCTTGGAGTGTTTATAATCTTCTGTTTGGGTGTTTGTGTACACTATATGTTCATGGAAGGTATATATATATATATGTATATAATATCGTATTTGTGGATAGCATCCATAATCAAATCCATGAAAGACAAAAAGATAATTATATTCTTAATATATAATATATTAAAGTTAAATTAAAAACTAATGAAAGTGAGTTAGATGGCAATTTTAATCAGGTAATGATTACACCGACAATCGTTTAATTCTGTCTTCATGATCAAAGTATGCTTCTTAGCTTTCTCACATTGCAAGGTTAATATTATCTGAGACCCACATGGTTACAACTCTGACCCCATGCACTAAAGACGAAAGCACTAAGTCAAGTAAATTTAATTGTACAACATTACCGTATCCATTGTAAATATAGTAAGAATTAGTTTGAAATAAATTCAGACATTTGTTATATCTAAATACATTAAATATATAAATAAAGTGTTTAATTATGGATATTAAGTTTTATGTCTGAGGAAAATCTATTTGATTTATCTTAAAATTATATCTTCCATAGTTTTGTTTGAAGAGTAGAAAGAGTTGAAGTAGTGGCTTCGGAATGGTTTTTGGTGGACTATACAACACTTACTAAATTGTTAACTACAGATCATAGCTTTTGATAAGGTTAAATACTGAGCTGATGAGTGAGGTTCTAAATTCCTATGCAAGAACTTTTCCATTGTTTATAGGCCTCAAATGCATCCAGTATTCTTTTATTTTCATTATTGCTCTTACTCCCTTAGTAGGAGGAAGTTTTGCGATCGTGCCAGATTTTCGAAATTGAGTCTCCACCAGAAATACATGTTTTTTGGGGTACCAAGAATAAAAAAAAAAGGTTTTAGGGAAAAAGGTATGTGTGTATGTGTTTGTGTTTTTTGTTAGTTTGTGTCTGTGTAATTGTGTTAAAAAAATCTCAAAAAACGAAAAGTTGCAGGAATCTCAAATTTGGTATTCCGTTTAGGTATAACCTCCTTATCAGACCCAAAGATGTTGGGTTAAAAACCATCAACGGAAAGTGTAACTTTAAAATTTTCTCGAAAAAGGATAATTTTTCTTTAAACTTCGCATACAATCTACACACATAAATAACTATCACCTTTATTTGAAACATTTTCCCAGGAAAATAGATTTTTTGGGGGTTCTGGGGGGAATATTATTAGCTTTATGCTTTCCATTAAAGTATCACACTTCATTATAATATATAATTTTACCATTCACATAATATTAGGGCAGATTAGTAGCATTGATACGATTCCATATTTGAAGAAAATCAGTTAACCGGATTAAGTGCGATTTTACGATTTTTCACACCCAGATAACGTTTCTTTCAAACATTTTTCTGAAATAAATTATTTTGGTTAGTTGTACAGAGTTCTGAGTTAATGTGTCTTCACTTCCAGGTTGGTGTTAGAATGTTCTAAAAGACTGGAAGACCTTTCTTCTCTGAAGGATGTGCTTTAGTCTGAGTGCCAGTCACATGGGGATTTTTGAGAATAACGAGGTGGATAGGTTTGCCAAATTAGGCGCCTCTCTTCCTTTCATTGGTCCCGAGCCTGCTGTTGGCGTATCTTCTGGCACATATCTGTCAGGCTTGCAGACGTGGACAGCTTCACAGCATTACTCATCCTTATGGATGAGCTCAGTTGGTTTTAGGCAGTCCAAAATTCTCATCGGTGGTCCGGACAAGGCCATTAGTGAGACGTTGCTGTGTTTTTCATGGAGTGCTCTCAGGCATCTTGTTGGATCTCTTACTGGACAATGTGGTTTAAGGAGACATCTCTACATAATGGGGCTCATGCCGGATCCATTTTGTAGAATCTGTGAGACAGAGGAGGAAACAACCATCCATCTTATGACTGATTGCCTGGGTTGTGAGGAAATTAGGGCCCAGTGAGGCTTTGGATAGGTAAGGTTTCCCTCCCCACAGGCAAATAATAATAATTTTTTTTTTTTTATAGCCCCAAGGCAGCCTACCGGCTAAAACACCTCCCCCAGCACCAGACCTAGCCTGGATTCGCTTATGCAGCACTACATCAGGCTAGGCCCCTATTCTGTCCCTAATCAGGGGATCCTCCCGCCAAACTCAACCAGTTCTCTTTGCTTGGCAATCAACACCTCCCTGGTGAAGCGCGCCACACATGCCCACTGCTGCCTATTAGTGAGCATAGTGTTATCCCAGCCAGGGTAATATGCCCGAACTTTTGCTCCAGGTCTCTCCTGAGACGACCCCACCTCTCACACACAAAGAGGGTGTGGTGTGCATCGTCTCGCACTCCCGGACAATAGCCACACTCACCACTGGTCCTCTTCCCCATCTTCCTTAAATATTCACAGAAATAACCGTGACCTCTGAGGAATTGGGTAACGTAGTAGTCCACTTCGCCAAAGGACCTCTCTACCCATGTACCGACATCTGTAATAAGGCTAGCAGTCCATCTACCTCTTACATCCTCTTCCCAAGAAGACTGCCACTCCAACAACGTATATGCACGCTCCTCCCTGGAGACCGCTGCTTTATCCACCTCGCGCCTTCTTTGGTACACTCTCCTTCTTTCATCAGCCAGGAGTGCAATCGGGATAACTCCCGCTATAACCAAAACTGCCGGCTCGGAGACAGTCCGGTATGCCGAGGCTATCCGTAGGGCTCCCGCCTCTGGACCCGTGCCAGTCTCTTCCTGCAAACTTCCTTTCTGATTACTTCTGACCACACTTCAGCTCCATACAACAGGACTGAGTGAGTAACACTCAATAAGCACCCTGCGCGTACTAGCTCTGGGACCTGTTATGTTGCTCATAAGCCTACTAAGTCTGGCGATATTCTTTCCAGCCTTATCCGCCACAGCATGTAAATGTCTCTCGAAGCTCAACTTCGAATCAATTGTTATGCCCAAGTACTTCACGGCTTCCAGCGAAACAACCGTTTCCTCGCCAACGTTCCACGGGATATACCGATCTATTCGTTTTTTCGTTAGCATGACGACCTCTGTTTTAGAGAGGGCCAACACTAATCCATGTGCGGCCATCCACTGGTTGACCTTCCGCATCACTTGATTAAGCTTCAACTGCGCCTTATTCACGTCCCGCGCAGCAATAAGCGAATAATAATAATAATAATAATAATGTACAGAATTTGTGGCGTTAATTTCAAATGTTATAAGATTAGTAGTTATGTAATTTTTTTTTTGGCATTAGTTCTCGCCATCAACCCTAATATACAAAAAAAGCGAACCATCATTACTGTGAGATATCCAGCACTGGTTTGGTGCAAAAACCAGCACCATCGTCTAATACCACCTACTCCGGCCTGTATTACACTTAGTTACCTTTCTACAGTAAACATTCGACCAAATAAAAACATTCATTCAAAAAATCACTCATTTGGGTAAATACATTCTGCAAATGAGAAGTTATTTAAAACCAATGTAAAAAGTTCCGCTTAAATTTGGGGTGGATTTTCCGATACTCATGCACCCCTTATTCTTCAATCTAAATTAAAAACATGTACACTATTTATACTGCTATACGATCACACTTCAGCACACAGGTGCTGGGGTAACCAATCTACGCTCAGAACCGCCCCTCCAAGAGACAGCAGTTTCCAGAATTAAAAAAAGTGTAAGAAGACACCAGCACGACCAAATGTTGCCACTCCTGACCGGTATTGGTCCCCCCACACTCATTCCCACAAGCCATTCATTCCTATAGAATTAGAACCTAACTATAAACATATACATTCACGCTAATAATGAGTAGGTTGGTAGTACTTATCCCCTCACCACCTCCGTATTTATGTTCGGAAAAAATATGTAAAATTAAGAGTTTAAAGAAAATCTGCCATTTTATGTAGATAATTGTATTAAAGGAGTTAGAGAAAATCGTGCCAGATTTTTGTTGTAATAATTTTTACAGCCAGCATTATATAAATCCTTCTTCAGTGACAATGATAAATTCTGTGAAGAATACTTTTTACTAGACAGATGGTATGGTTTCATTTCAATACTTTGTTGGGACAGTTTTGTAGCGGCGGGTGCTGTCTGAGGCTTTAATAAAGTTGATACTCAGAAGTATAAACACAAGTGTACAATTCTTTCAAAAGGTATCGCGATCAGTTTCAGCAGGCGATTGCGTAGAAGGACAATTTTCCAGCAGAAGACAATTTACCCAATTCGATATCATCACTTAGATCTACAGAAAACTTGAAATAGTCCAACATAGCTTTCTAGAAACTGTTTCCTAATCCTTCGTCACGAATGTTTATATAGATATATACATATATAAAGTAAGAATTTAAAACAGAATAGATGAAGATTTATTGTTATGAAGTTTATGGCACCTTGAAATATGCTTTCAATTTTTTAGAAAAAAGTTTAAGTTTCAAGGTATGTTTCAGTTCAGTATGAAAATGAGTTTGTTTTTTTTTAGGGATACTTTTATTTTTGAATTGATTCGATTGATTGTATTATTTATTAACTTATTCAAACAACAATTGAGAGCTAGAAAATGTAATATTCATAAAGAAAGCCATACAAAAATGAAAGAATAAACTTTTCTTTTCTGACCCACCTATAATTTATTATTACATCCTCCAGGATGAAGGTGATTAGCTTCATTACATCATCAGGATGATTGTGATTGGTGAATGGTGAAGCTTCGGCACGTACTAATACTTCACTCACAATACTTATATTTCCGATTTATTGAGTAAGGAGAAATAGAGGATTGAGCGAGCGATGAGTGATAATATTGCCAGCCTGATGATGTGAAAGGTATAGCGTTAATTATTGTGAGTTGCCTCAAGATTAATGTAGCTAACGATTAATGGCTCGAGATTAATAGCTCATGATTAATGGCTTGTTCTAACGGTAGGTTGGCCAGTGTGATTTTCAAGATTGATCTAAATCTTTGTCTGGCTCGTTCAAGTTGATCTGGCAACTGATTCATACTCTACAAAGTTGATTCGGCGATTAATTCCTTAAACTAGGGAAGGGAATAGCTAAGTGGTTAGCGTACTGGACTTCCACGCGGAGGACGCGGTTCGAGTCCAGCTGTGCTACCTACCCTTAGATTTTTTCTTCCTAAGAGCCTCTACAGCTCACTGTCCTGTGATGGACAGTGATGTCTGTAACGAGAGAACACTGTCCGGAAGCCGGCAGTGCACTGAGAAGGCTCCAGGCGCCAATGACCATAGATGTTGACGCGCCTTAAATTTAAAAAAAAAAAATTCCTTAAACTCTTAGATGGTCAGTTTTTATTCAGTTTCACCTATACTTCTATATGGAAGATTCGCTGACTAAGTTGAAGCTCATTCGCCAATGCAGTACAAGATAAGAGAGTTAATGTAATTTTTGTCGGCTTGGAGGCTCAATGGTAGTATCTCGATGCGGCTGATATTGAATCTAATAAGTCCGGTTTTTGTATGGCGATTTGATGATGATTGATTCCATAGCACTTCTAATTCTTCTCATTTTTTACGTCTAAATAATTAAAACCAATCTCTGCTATTGATAACTTACATATTAATTATTAATAACTAAATATTTCCTACATAGAATAGGATGGACACAAGCCTTCATCTCATTCATTGTCATCACTCACAAGTAATATTCTTAATTCTTAATAATAATGCAATCAATACAGCATCCTCGTCTGGGAAAGGGATCTGCCAGAACTTGATATTTCTTTCTTTATCCATAATGTTGAACAGTCCTTAGTTTTATATTTTAAAATTCTTCTCGAAAAGTCAGTGTTAATTAATTAACATACTGCCGTTAGGTCGCGCCAATTCTGCCAATATTTACACGGTTCGACAGAATTGTTTGATCTAAACCAGTTTCTGTTACAATAAAATTGGAGAATTATACATTTTAATGATATAGGAGATCATAAAATCAGTGATAAAAGATTTTTTTTAACATTACATAAAATATATCTATATATACACAAGTGGAATAACTCTTGCAACAACTTCTTGTTAACTAGTCCCCTCACCCCCACCCGCCGAAACTATAGATCGTGCAACACGCACCTGTACATTCTGGAGAGAGATGTTAGCAAGTTTAAAACATTACTGCTAAATAATATGGAAAGAGAATTAATATATCAAATTTATTAAACCCACAATTATATTACGAAGAAAGATGTTCACATAAAACATATTATAAAATAAACTGTAATAATTATTTAACAACAAATATAAGAATCGTATTTAGTAAAAAAATCATTATGCATAATATGTTATACAAAAAAAAAAAATATATATATAAAAAGAAATATAGCAATATAGAAAAAATCCGATTATGGAAAGTGAAAGTTTCTGTTATGCAAACAAGAATTCATTCCTTCTTCCCGCAATTTCGTGTAACGTTTCCTTATTATCCAACTTAATGTTATATCTCTTAGCTGTTTTTTTACCTTATCTAGATTTAAATAGACAATAGTATCTTATAAACAATAAATCTGATTAAAAATACAAATTAACTTTTCAGAACAAGATAATAATAGATATTCAATTTTTTTTTTTATTTTATTTCTTTAACACAACAATAAACATTATGTGTAGAAAAGAAACAGGTTGTAAACCTTGAAAATTGAATCGTTTTTTTAATTTATAGTTGATCTGTTTAGGGTTATTTTCTTTTCCTTTTTTTCTCTCTCAAAATTCATTTATTACTTACTCTTATTGCTGTAAGAAGAAGAATTGCGATCGTGTCATATTTTCTTAAATTAAATTTTCACCGGAAATCAAAATAGGAAAGTTAAACTTGTTGTTCCGTTTTAGGTACTACCAATGCATTTGACACGAGGTTTTCTTTCAAAATCTATGAACCGGAAGTGCGGCTTTATTATTTTTCCTTTTCTTTTTTGCCAGTTTTTCAAAAAAAATTTTCCCTAAAAGGTCTCAAAACAATGTACTTTAACTTCATGTACTTATTACATCCACAAATCTTAATCACTTTTATTTTAAACTTATTCCATGATTTTTTTTCCTATGAGATATTTATTTCAATTGATTTTTGTAGACTTTTGGAGGATAGGTAAGCATTCGTCTAAAGTAGCATTCACAGCAATGGGGTTCTACTACACCCTATATAATATTACGTATATAATATTACGTATTGCTAGAATTCTAGATAAATTTGAAGAAAATCTATTAGCTATGTAATGGAATCGTTTGATGTGATTCCTGATGTAGTAGATGTCTTGAAGAGGGCGGAAGTTAGTTGAGAGATTTTGGAAGTTAGTGCATCGAATTATTAATACGGATTTTATAAAAATAAACTGTATTTTAACGTATAAATGGTAACTAATAAATAGCAAAATACTTAGGAATAAATAGAAGATAAATAAGTAATAAATTGGAATGATAAAATAAACGAACTAAGATGCACTACTAAAAGATAATAAGTTTAAATGAACCTGTATATAGTCGCTAAACTGCTGCTCGTCTATATGGACGTGCTCGTATCGTCGTATAAGATATAATAATCTCGTTGTATATGATAGAATTTATATATCGGTGTCGGCCACACTCACACCAAGACATCTGTCCTAGTGTGCGACCTTATGCGATCTTCGTAGTTTGCTGACCTTATTTAGGTCAGTGGCCAACCTTATCGGTGCTTGCTTTGATGTAAAGAATTGAAAGGGCTTTGTTGTTTGTTTGGCCGGCACTGTCTTGAAAACGGCGGCCTGCTAGGTCGCTGGTTATAAATTGCTCTTTTATTACTGCCATCCTTTGTTTAAGATAGCAGCTGGCTGGAACCACTTTGATATTGGTATGACTTTCCATGTCATTACATCATCCCTGGCTGGAACCACTTTGACATTGGTATGACTTTCCATGCCATTACAACTAAATACAGAAATTGGCTGCTCAGTTTTTGAATTTTTTTTTCGAAAAAGAGGTCTATCAATTTTCAGAGACATTTTCCATGGTAGCCTGCTTCATTTTGTGGTCATCGACCGGTTTCGGCCTTTTGCCCATCTTCTTGATGCATTTTTCAGACAGTGTGACAACACAGACTTGCACAAAGTAAATTCAGTTTTACACACTCAAACACTTTTTGAAAAAAAATTCAAAAAACAGAGCAGCCTATTTCTGTATCTGGTTAATAGATTTTCTTCAAAATTTATCTAGAATTCTAGCAATACTATTATTAGATACGTAATATTATATAGGGTGTAGTAGAACCCCATTGTTGTGAATGCTACTTTAGACGAATGCTTACCTATCCTCCAAAAGTCTACGAAAATCAATTGAAATAAATATCTCAGGTTAAAAAATCATGGAATAAGTATAAAATAAGTGATAAGATTTGTGGGTGTAAATAAGTACATAAAGTTAAAGTACACATTGTTTTGGAATGTGTAAAATTGAATTTGCTCTGTGCAAGTCTGTGTTGTCACACTGTCTGAAAAACGCATCCTAAAGATGGGATGGAACGCCCAAAACCGGTCGATGACCACAAAATGAAGCAGGCTTCCATGGAAAATGTCTCTGATGCTTTCCAGCTCTGCGGTACCAACCACCACAACATCAATCAATTTTCTTTATACGAGGCATGTCCAGTGAGTAAGTGTACTGAATTTTTGTAGGTTACAAAAATTTTTATTTGAACAAAAAAAATTACCTGGTTACATTAGTACATATATATGTAAGCTATTTTTCGACATAGTCACCATTCCTCTCAATGCAGGTGGTGAACCGGGGTATTAATTTTTTGATGCCTTTCTCGAAGTAGTTTCCCGCCAACCCCTTCGCCCACTTCTCCACCTCCCCTTCACCTCCTCGTCGGTTGAAAACCTTTTTCCACCCATGTGCAGCTTCAGGGAGGTAAAGAGATAGTAATCTGAAGGTGCTAGGGTCAGGGGAATGCGCGAGATGGTTCAGGACATCCCATTTAAACGAGGCAAGCAGTTCCTTCGTGGCGTTGGCCGTGTGTGGTCTGGCATTGTCGTGCAGCAGACAGACTCCCTTTGTTCTGAATCGCCCTCCGCAATTTTTTTAGGGTCTCACAGTATCTTGCAGAGTTGATGGTCTCCCCTTGAGGCATATATTCAATTAAAATTATGCCTTGACAGTCCCAAAACACGGATGCCATGATTTTCTCGGCTGAAATTGTGGTTTTGAACTTTTTGGCGGAGGGTGAAGAGGTGTGACGCCACTGTTGAGACTGCCTTTTGGTTTAAGGTGTGTAGTGTGCAACCAAAGTTTCAACTCCAATAATGATGGAGCGGAAAAATTCATCTCCATGGAGTTTGTAGCGTCTCTAAAACTCTTGCCCGGCGGGAGATTGGATTGACATTTTTCACGAAACGTATTGTCGCGGTGACAGTTCTCAACGTACTGACCTCAAACCGGTCTCGTTGCGGAGGGGAGGAATCATGCTACATGACAGTATAGCCAACATGTCGAAAACAAAATCCCTCCGGCCGTGAGAGCCTCAGTACACTTAGTTACTGGACATGCCTCGTACAGGTAAAACTTGTAACACAACATGTTACTATTACTTTTATTTATAATATTTTGCTGAAAAAAAAAAAAGGATTTTTAGAGGTGTCTTGTGGTGTAACATGTGAGACATTTAAATTGCGTTACAAGCTTTGCTATGAAAATGAGACAAAGAGCGCTGTCGACATAATATATCATATTCAGGTTAACTAAATGTTTAGGGTACAATTAGAATCGTAATTGCATAGGAGATAGAAGTCGTATGAATGTTTCACACCACATTTTTATTTTTTTATTTTTTCAGCTAATTAGAAAAGGTAAAAAATTGCTATACCTTACTTACATTAAGTACAGTTTCCTATCTTTTGATACAAATTGCAATAATTCTTAATTTGACGGTAGGATGAGTCTAGATGGTGCATATCTGGGACTAATGGAGCCAGATTCCGAGTTCAAAGCAATCTTTGAGCCATCCGACTTTTGGGTCATCCGCCTTTGCAATTATATTGCAAGGGGGCATATTGAGTTAATGACAAAATGGACAACAAAAAAATACCTCCATTGCGAAATAAAACTTATCTGATAAACCTGACTCTTATCGCTTTGTATATAATATTTCAGGGTAACAACTTCTGACGTGGATTATAATTATCAAGCCGATTCAGTTAGAGCAGCAATAAAATCGTGAACATGGAAACGGCTCCAAAACTATTGTTGATATCTATGTTGAGAATGTTGACTGAGGATTCAATGGTATCAATATCTTCATAGTATACGTCAGAGACATTTTTTGTGATAGCCTGCTTCATTTTGTAATCATCGACCGGTTTCTGGCGTTCGCCAATCTTCAGGATGCGTTTGTCAGACAGTGTGATAAACACAGACATACACAGAGCAAATTCAGTTTATACACTCTTCATAGTATAAACCCTGAGAAATTCAGGCAAAAATTTTCGATATTTTAAACAATTCCAAATTGTTGATTGAAAGCAGAGTGTTAATTGGGACTAAACTAAAGTTGGATCTCATTACTAGCAACATCGATACTGTCGGGTACATCTCTGCAAGTTCAAAACTAACATCTATTTGATTCAGATTTTTTCACATATGGTTTTTTTATCTATTTTCATCATTGGATACGTCAATATAGATTTTCCATGTCATTCTTGTTTTATTATTGCCGAGCAGTTTGTCCAGCTTATTGTTGGCTACGCTCTAGTCAGTTATTGTCAGCATATCAGAAAATATTAACCGCCTTGTTCTTCACCGACTATATTCATAATAATGGATTTGTTCTTGCTATTTTCCTGCAGCAAATTATGTTGGGCGCATAATGCCTGCAGACCTGCAGTACTGCCTTAGTTAGTGCAAGGACGAACCGAACAACCTAATGTTATTTGTTGAATAATACTTTCTCAAAAAATGTGTCCGGTATCACATACCTGATCCCATAGGCAATTTTAAATGTTTTCGAACAAGGGTATCGATAATCTATTAAAAAGCCATTGACATGATCAATGTCTTCGATTTATGCTGACAATAATATTAATCATAAAGCTGTTTTTTTTTCTCACAGTGTCTCTAAATCTTCATCTTCCAACATCAATCATATTTTTTTTATATCCTACTTATTTAAACATAAAGATCTAAATTCAGGTCGTACGTATTGATATTCAGAGGAGTGTGTTTAGCTCTAAAAAAAATTATACATATTCTATATATATACATTAACATAGATTATTAGTTATTAATAATGAAGTCACATAACGTATTTCTAGTAAAGTGGGCAAAATGTATGTCACAAAAAAAAGTATTTCTTGTATAACTTATAAGGTTTCTTGAGGATCAGAAATTCCCTCTCCCAATCAGAATCGCGTGGTACTATATGTTTTCCAAAATACTTTATAAAAAAAAAAACCCACATCGGCAATGTCAATTGTATGCAGATGGGATGCATATATCCCATAATTAAAACTTGATTATAATGAAAATGTATTGTTTAAAAAAAAATAAAAAAATTGATAAATTTAAATCACGATTATATTGTTCCGTTATCTGGGCTGTGGGTGGTCAGAATGTTATTCATTTTATATTTTCCAACACTTCTCAAATGTGGTTATAATATAAACATAACATTGTCAAATAAATCATCCTATTGTGTGAATTTTGATTGTTAACAGCATCCTATTCTTCCGGTTAAGCGTATTCACTAAAAAGCTATTCACTAAAGCAGCATGTATATAATAACTAAAGAAAATTTAGTTATTCTTCATTTGATATATTTGATTCTAGATAAATCTAAAGGAATTACCAGTTTAACCAAAAATACCTTTCATAAGAGAAAATAAATATTGATGTACTTTATATTCACCGACTTTATAATTATTTAAAGTTTGTATAAATTTTTTTGAGACACCCTGTGTGTGTCACCCTATACTCACAGGGGAACTCAAAACATGTATTTCGAACTATAAAACTTAATTTCAAAAATTCGACAAGAATGAATTTTCTTTCTCACAGCTGTAAGAGAAAGTAAAAAGTATAACCTGTTTTTTTTCTCTGTGCAAGTCTGCGTTATCGTACTGTGTTATCTAGATATCCTGATGATGGGATGTTGGTTCAATGACTACAAATTGAAGCAGGCTTACACGGAAAACAACTTTGAAAGTAAAAATTAATGCTTGTTAACTGTAGGTGAGTTTTTTTTTAATTTATAACTATTTGTAAAGTGGAAAGAGCACATAATGTATGAACTGGAACGCTTTCGTTTATAAAAGTAATTTCAGTTAAAACTCGAAGTATTTATTATTTATAATATAAGTATTGTTTAACATAAACTGCTGCCGAATTAAAATAATGGTTATTTCACCATGACTTCATGATCCTTCTCTTCCCCCTCCAGTTGTAACTTTTATATAAAGCTAATTGTAAGAGAGGTTCGCATAACATTAAAAAAAAAAAAAACTCATCCTGAGTAACCATTTATATAATATTATTACTATTGCACAATTAAAGCAATGATAGTTATAGTAAGGCCTGATTATTAACTTGTTGAGTAAAAGTAAAGTAAAGTAAAGTAATGCCTATTTTTTCAGGCGGGCATAACGTCCATCTACCAAATTAGGTGTCGCGGACGGGGGCGGAAGCACCTACTTTACTATTAACATTTTTTAAACAAATATAAAATTTAGCAGTTATACGCTGGACTCGAACTGGTGTCCTCCCACTTACAAGTCCGTGCTCATAACCACTACACCAACACCCGCCCCAACTTGTTGAGTATAACTATTTTTCTCGTGAGTTTTATCTCTATAATTAGACGCATAATTTTGTAAAAAGACCTTAAGGCAGAGCTAAATGACGTCTTATCAGCATTCTAATGAGTTCTGTCTTAGTTTTCTTCGTTTTTTTTTTTTTTTTTGCCTTCTCGAGGCACTGCTAATTTCTGGAAAGTATTCTCTCATTACAAACACTATCTATCATCATCGGATAGTGAGCTTTGGAGGCTTCTAGGAAGAGAGAATCTAAGGACAGCAAAGCGGGACTCGAACCAGGACCTTTGCGCCAAGTCCAACTGAGCTAATCCTATACCTTCTTGTCTTAGGTTATAAAAGGGTCATTAAAAAAAATAAACAAATAAAAAAAAAAGAACTGCAATTTAAAATTAACTCAAAAACTAATTCATGTATCAATCTGTAATAAGAATAATAATCATAAAAAATAAATGAATTTAACATAGGGAAGTTGAATGTGTATAAACAAATAACAACAAATAAACAAATAACAATATAAACAAATAAATAATAAATAAATAAACAAATAACAACAAAAAATATGAACAAATGGAGTTGAAACAGGCTAGAGAAAGGTTCTTATCTAGTAGGAGGAGCAATGCATGCGTTCGTTGGCTCACATTAATGATATCAATAACTCATCTTACTGACTTTCCGCTATTTACCTGTACTGGAAAAAATCATAAGAAATTTAAAACATTTCTATCCGTATTTGATTCAAACAAAATCTTTCTTAATGATTCGTTTGGCTTCACAAGCATCACGGGAGAATCTAAGGATAACAAAGCGAGACTCGAACCCACTAGAAAGAATTGTAGAAGTCATAACTGAAACAACACAGCCTGAGGGCATTTTTCGATCCAGCGAAGGCTTTCGATCGGGTTTGGCATCCGGCTTGGTGTAGAAACTCAAGAGAATCTGTCTTGACATATATTAAGTTATGCCTGGATCCTTCTTTCAGACAAATTCTCCCAGCGCTCATCACTCTGTTATTTATCAACTGGTAGATTTAAAAGGAAAGTTTCTTAATACAACAAATATTCAGCAGATATACAGCGCAGATATTCGTCCCTTTCTTGTTCTATTATAAAGGTCATCTTCTCAATCAAAGAAGTTCCTCTCTTTCCCACTCTTATAGATATTTGTCCAGATTAGCTGAATTGGCTGGTGATTAATTAAGTATGAATGTACGATGAAGGAATGTATTTGATCTGGCCAAAACACAAATATGAAAATAGCGATTATTAACTTTTTTTAAAAAATGAGAGCGAAGTGACGTTAAGCTTTCTTCTAAAGTTCCATTCTTCTGAATTTTTCCAGATTTTTAGCATTTTTGTAGACTTTTGGCGTGCGTTCGATTTTGTGTCACATCCAAAACTGAGCGAAAAATTATATTCAATGTGGAAAGTTTTTGATTAATTTTGTTTTGTTTGTTTCCCTCTCTTATTTTGTAGTTTCATTTTAATATAAAAACTAGAAAGATCTATTATTTTTAAAGTATATATGATAGGTGTCTTTTATTTTATTATTATTTAGTATATCTTATATCTTCAGTTTTGTAGTAGAAATAGTAGAGCTTGGCTCCTTGTCATGTTTGTATTTTCTTAAGACAATAAAAAAATTCATGTATTTATATAATATTAGTAAGAATGTTTTGGTGTTCGTTACGATCGCTGTATTTTCAGTTAGAATTACAGTAGTAATTACTCTAGTTTAACCTGTGACATACCATCCCCAAGTGTTGAATGGTATGGTACCATCACACTTGGTGATGGTATGTCACAGGTTAAACTAGAGTTTGTAAGTAATTCTAACTGAAAACTTTTACACTGAAGAAGGCAATAAATTTGCCGAAACGTCGGTAGAAATTTAAAAAGAGTTCTTTTGTATGACCTCAACCTCAACATCCAATTTACAACATTAGCAAGAATTAAATGTATTGTCAAAATTCAGGCTGAAGTCGTGGCATTACAACTCTGCGCTAGGTAGATTATAAGGCAAAGTATAGTGGGTAGAAGAGCGGCCACATACTCCGACAGTCAGGCAGCTCTGAAGGCACTTTCCTCACATCAAATAGTCTCAAGACTGGTGTGGGACTGCTTACTTACCCTCACCAAGGTGGGTATTCGGAATAAACTGCGGGGTTTCTGGGCAATGAGAGGGCGGATGCTCTAGCGAGGGAGGTTTAGCAGGATACCTTTATAGGCCCCGAACCCTTCTGCGACTTGTCCAGGAGCCTCATTCAAACTTCTATCAGGGGTTGAATAGAAGAACAGCGTCTGCGTTGATGGTAGAGAACACCAGGACAGAGGCAGGCAAAGCTCTTCATCAAAAGACATTTGCCTAAATTTATCAGAGACCTAATGAGCTAGACCCGAAGGGATATAAGGTTAATTGTGGGTCTACTAAGAGGGCATTGTAGGCTGAACAGACACATGCACCACCTAAAACTTGCGGATAGTGCGGTATGCTGATTCTGCAAGTTAGAGGAAGAAACTCCGGCGCACATCCTTTGTGAGTGCGCCGACCTGGCGAGGATTAGGTTTCTTCAATTGGGGACAGGCAATCCCGAAGCAAGAAGCTTCATGACGGAGCCGCTCTCAGCTTTGCTAGGATTGATCAGGAGGGCAAAGCTGGGGGTTTTGCTGTAAGTTAAGGAGATCCACAATAGACCCTTTACTGAACCGTTTTTCAATTTCCTACGATTTTCTTGATAAAAGGACTTTGAGGTTCTTTAACTTGGTATATATACTAATTCCATGTATTTATATATACACCTATAACTTTTGTTTAAACAATTTTTCCGAGTAGTAGATTTTAAAGAGGAGCTGGAAGATCACATGCTTCTTTAATAATAGTATCGATTTTAGTTTAGGTTTTCCCAGCTATCGTATACAATTTTAAGTCAGTTAAATTTAGTAAACATTTGAAGGAAATGTGCTAATAATAACTTAGTAAATTACAGTAAGGGAAAGTCATGTGAATACAATTTTTTCCCCCCCAAAAACAATGATATAATCATTAAAAATAAAAAACATATTTTTTTTTAGTTTATATAGTACAAATTTCTAGAGAAATTACCCATCTAGCGATCTGTTTAGCCATTAATATAGTTGTCAGAATACAGTATTATTATTGAATCAATGTTGTTATCTAAAAAAAGGAATGAGGTCTCTCTAATCTATCAACTGACCTTTACAATAATCATAATCATTGCCATCGTTTTCTAAATAATAATTGTTATTAACATGTACGGACATGTCGGTGGTTATTGCTATTATATGTTAGAGATGTTTTGGGGGGGAAAAAACCATGGATATTGTATTTTTTAGTTAATTTCTAAAAAATATAACTTTTTAAGAAGGTTTTACATTGAATCTTTTTTTTTTTTTTTAGTTGAAAAAAGTGACCATTATATTACAATGGATAAATATATGAAGACTAAAATAAGTAATCTAATCCAATCTAGGTCAAGGGCTTTCCTAGTGAAGTTCTTCACTGAGCCAAGCGATGGGCGCATTGTGTCTCCGAAAGACCACATCAGCCTTGTCTCATTAAAAATACGCCAAGACTGGGGGAAGAGAAATCTCCGATCCTGGGTTCGGCACCAAATTTTTGGAAATAGAATAATTAAAAAAATAATTAAAGTAATGTCTAGTTTTTCTGGCAGGCTTTACGTCCAACTAACTACTGATCATATGTCGTGGACAGAGACGGATAACAAACATAGTTTACTGTATACTACTCGTAGCAGTACATCAAATACAATCATATCCAAGCCAAGACCGGGAATTGAACCCAGTATCACAGTATATCTCAGCTTTGAGGTGCACGCATCTAATTACCCAGCTATTAGAAGCACCTATGAAGAATAGAGTAATGAAAATGCATCTTTTTTAGACTGTCATCATTACGATTCTAAATTCATTCAAATTTTGAAAATACTTTTCTAGTTGAATCAAGATTAATAAAATCCTATATTCACCTTGCAATACTAATTATGATTCAATAATTAGATCTTCAAGAAAGTTTTTGAAAATAGTTTCATAATTATCGATCTTAGGGAAGGAATTAGTTAAAGATAGCGCGCTGGACTCTCACGCGGAGATTCCATGTTTGAGTCCAGTTGGCTACCTTAGATTTTTTTCTTCCTAAGAGCCTCTACTACTTACTGTCTGGTGATGGACAGCGTTGTCTATAACGAGAGAATACTATCCAGAGGAAGGCAGTGAGAAGGCACCGGGCGTCAATGACCCTAGATGCTGGCGCATCTTAAAATTAAAAAAAATATATCTATATATTGATCAAATTGTAGCAATTGTTGGCCGTTAGAATTGATGAGAAGTATCTGTTGGTTGGCTGATCGGCCGAAGGGTATTATAAGAAAACACCAAAAATTTTTCTTTCAAGTGTTTTTTATTAGTAACCCGACGTTTCGACAAACATTGTTTGTCTTCTTCAGGGGCTATCTTAGATTGAAAAAATTTGTATGTTCTATCATTACATGTTCAATTACTACTGTGGTATATTGTAATCATACCATATACCACAGTAGTAATTGAACATGTAATGATAGAACATACAAATTTTTCAATCTAAAATAGCCCCTGAAGAAGACAAAGAATGTTTGTCGAAACGTCGGGTTACTAATAAAAAACACTTGAATGAAAAATTTTTGGTGTTTTCTTATGATACCCTTCGGCCGATCAGCCAACCAACAGATACTTCTCAACTATATATTGATCCTATTGTTTAATTAACTTCTTAATATCTGGCTCCTATAAAATTGTCATT
Source organism: Triatoma infestans (assembly GCA_011037195.1). NCBI lineage: Eukaryota > Metazoa > Arthropoda > Insecta > Hemiptera > Reduviidae > Triatoma > Triatoma infestans. The sequence goes on along the minus strand of JAAEAF010007627.1, from coordinate 8,616 downwards.
TTTACCGTCATATTGCTCTTGTATTTCTTCAATTTTTTGCTTTTCCCACATCCTCTTTTTTCTTCTGCAAACGTTTTTTGCTTTCTGTCTTTTCACCTTATATTCCTCCTGAGCGGCTCTCGTTTTTCTCTTCACAAATTCTGCTCTCGCGACATTTCTTTCCTTAATCGCATGAGCGCAATCCATATCGTACCAGTCGACTCTGCCCTTCCATTCTCTATAGCCCAGTACTTCCTCCGCCGTTTCTTTTATTGCCTTCTTTATTCTTAACAAGACAGTAATAAGGCCAGTAGTGACATATGCTAGCGAGACATGTGTATTGTCAAAAGAAAGTGCTAAATTGCTTGGAATATGGGAGAGAAAGGTTTTAAGGAAAATATTTGGCCCAAGGATTGAAAACGGACAGTGGCGTGCAAGAAAGAATGACGAGCTATACCAGCTGTTTAAAGAGCTAGATATCGTCACTCTTGTAAGAAAGTTTCGATTCCGATGGATAGGTCATGTAGAAAGAATGGACGAAGATAGATTGCCAAAAAAAACTCCTTTATGGACGACCAGGCGGTGCCCGACGAAGAGGAAGACCGCGCTTGCGGTGGATAGATAACGTCCAGGATGACCTATCAATGTTGGGAATCCGAAGATGGAGGGCAAAAGCCCAAGATAGAGATGGCTGGCACAAACTTGTGGATGAGGCCTGGGTCCGCTAGGACTGTTGAGCCGATGAAATAATAATAATAATAATAATAAAATTGTCATCCAACATAAAGTTTTTTATTTGGGACAGCACTTATCATCGCAATGGATACCTGTTGGTGTTCATAAATTTAATGTGGGCACTATTTGACAGGAAGATAGAGAGGAAATCTGAAAGAAACAGTTAAACAAGCTGATAAACCTTCTTTTAGTGGTAATTTCACTTGCTTTAACATTCTTTACAAAAGTTTGATATGTCATTGAAAATAAATTTGGTGATATATAACCAAATATATACTATTTATCTAGTGAATGTTTCTCAACTGATAAATGCTGTAAGGTACACGAGATGTCAGGGATGAAGTAAAGCCAAGTTTATTGGGGGATCAAGTATTTAAGCTCCTTAACTTCCAGACATTCCCAACATTTATTGCACAGACCTGAGCGTATATTTGAATGTCAAAGATCATTTTTCATTGACGCATTTTTTGTAGAAAGCAGTGAAATGTTATTCTAGTAATATTAATTCATTACGTATTTTTGAAACGAATACTTTTTAATTAAACTTTTATGTTTCTCAACTGATAAATGCTGTAAGGTACACGAGATGTCAGGGATGAAGTAAAGCCAAGTTTAATTCTTATAAATTAATTTCTGATAAAGCGAATCATTCATATGATTAATCTAATAATTGAACGTCAAAACTAATTTGTCATTTAAGTAGTAATCATGCGGTCGTATCCTTTGTAGTGATAGCAGGAGTGATTAAAGACAAACTCACTACAGCACTTTCTACATAATTAATATTTAAAGAAACTTTGTGAGAAATAAAGACATGAGATGATAGAAGTGACCGAGTGATGTGTGATAATTAATGTTGATGATGTGGAATGGGGTAGCTCTGGCTAGTTAGGATAATAGTTCACCTTGTTGAGCGGTATGGCTAATCATAACTCTTGCCAGTTTGAATGGTTTATTGGCTAATGTGGTCGATTGACTAACTTGTGGGAAACCTCTGGTTTCATAAAAGAACTTTTGGCAGTGGATACAGCTGTTTGCTTGTAGTTTCTTGAATATTTCTTTGAGACTTGTGTTATCCTCAATAATAATAAACAATTGATGCTTGATTGATTGGATGTTTCTTTTTTTACATTTCAATATGATTATCAGATCCTCCAAATATATGTAGGTTTTAGATTCATCAATGTAGATTTTAAAGCCCTGAGAATGCCGGTCTCTTGTACGATTTTTTTCCAGCTCTTGGTGTTAGCTAGACTCACCTAGTAGGGGAAAGCTAGTTTCTCAAAGTTGTAGCCCATTCGTCGGTACAGTGGGATTATTATTGTGTTTTTTTGTAAAAAGTTAATTAAACTGTGTTGTGTTCTCTCAGATAGAGAGGGGAGTTAAGATATGCCGAAAATGCTATCGCATAAGCGCCTGATATCAGTAATATACTGCCTCCAGCATTTATCTAGCGAATTTCCTCAATAGAGAATTGTTTATTCAATTATACCATCAAACACGGTAATTGGTAAACCAGTATATGGAATTACAATTATTCCAAAATCTGTCCGAAATGTTTACTGACGGTAAAATTTCAATAAAAAGGCTATTATTTATGATCACGGTGTTGCCGCGTTCCAACTTAAAATATAGTTTATGTTTGTGGATATAGCGGGAATTAAACTTCCCTTTGTAGATTGTTTTTTTCACCTCTTTGTGTCTTGTTTATTTTAATTCCGCTAATAATATTGTAACAATTCTACGCTTCACACTGTGTGGGAGTAAAAAGTCTTCTTCCTCAACACCAAAACTGGCTTAAGTTAGATATTTTTTCCACAGAAATGCCCTACACAAAATTATCTATTTTTTGTAAAAAGTTAATTAAACTGTGTTGTGCATTTCTATAGAGAGAGAATACCTAACTAAAGCCAGTTTTGGTGTTGAGGAAGAAGACTTTTCACTCCCACACAGTGTGAAGCGTAGAATTGTTACAGTGGTGGCAGCGATAGGATTAGTTGTTGACATTTCTCAGTTTTCTTCACCGCAACCTTTTCTTTATACACTATAATATCTTTCTATTTTACTTTCAATTAATCACAGTTTGTTTTAAATTATGATGTTTTGTGAAGATTTTAATACTTCAATCGTGCACTTTGTGTATTTTATTTATTTATTATTAACTACTGAATACAATATCTACTTAGTGATCTATCTTATCGGAGAAACTCAAAGGACTTTTTTTTTTTAATAAATAAAATAGGAAGAAAAAACGAGAGAGGAATATATTATAATACAGTGCTTACTTGAGTTTCATTTCTACAGATCGTTATGTTCCATTTACTCTAAAATTATACATTATTGTTACAGTGGAGAAGTTAAAGTTACAGAGTTCCAAAAGAAATGGAATAGAAAAGAAAATCGGATGTTAAACACTCACAGACTTTAACTTATCGCAATTCTCAATTTTTTTTTTGTTTGTTTTAATTGTTTTTATTTGGTTTTATGTTAACGTTAACTATAAATTTTGGGGATTGGAAAAAACTAAATTGTTATTTTGGTTACTACAATTGGCATTTTCTAACGTCATTAAATTGGTGGGGAAAAAACATTCTCTTTACAATAAAATGTTTGATCAATATCGATTCCTGATTCTGCTAATATTCTTTATTTTTCATATTGCGCTCTTGTTCAAACTAGTCCAGATTTTTACTTAAAATTTCCAAAAAACTAATGAGTTACGTTTTATGTTTTTGTATCTCTATAGGGGTTATCTGTTATTTGAATAATGTTATTTTTTTGTCATGTTTTATTTATTTATTTTTATTTTGTTATTTTTATTTATATATGTTGAAGAGTTGACCTATTATTATCAATCTCTCTTTATAATGTTTTTTTTTTTAACGATGTATTCCTACAAACGGCAAATAGTTTCCTTATTCGAAGATTTTATAATGCTATCAGCGCTGCACGGTAATTATTCAAACCTGGATAGCTTTTCTAGAAATAACTTGCGACCATTGGCCATTTTGATGCATGAGAAAGTAAAGTGATTGATATCACCTATATCCCCGACCGACTCCCCATAATCACACTCTATCAAATTTAGTTTTTCTAGATGAGTTCTAGTTAAATTGAGGTTAAAACTTAGTGGTTATGAGGAAATGATTTTCCAATTTCCATACTTCTAATGGAAAACTTTTCTTTGAAAATTTCTTATGTATTTTATTGTATGTAGACTATTCTTTCTTGTAATTAATTATAAAGGGTTCACTAGATATGTGTAAACCTTTTTGTAATAGGAACAAGAGAGGGGGATCCAAAGCAGAGAGACAGTCACACTCACTAGTTTAGGCCAGATTAGAGTGGGAGAAACTGATTAAATACGGCCATGGGATAGTATTCAGGGATATACGAGTCATATAGCAGAGTTCACTCGGCAGTCACAACGTGTCATCTACCTTATTCTTTACCTCTCTACCATTCTCTGTTATTTTAATGTAAAATCCAGGCAGTCAGTGTCACTAATTATACAGTGTTCATCTCTTTCTAAATGATTAATCTAAATCAAACTAATTTATCTCCTTCATCATACCCATTATATTCAGTTTCTCCCACTCTAGCCTGGCCTAAACTAGTGAGTGAGACTGTCTCTCTCTCTCTCTCTGCTTTGGATCTCTCTCTCTTGTTCCTATTACATTGTGATAGTTATAGAATTATATATTTTGCATTAATGCTGGCTGACATTTCAACTTTAAAGTATAGCTGACTCTCTAAACTGAAAAATATAACTGGATTTATAAAATAATGGAATCATTTTTATGTTATAATACGTATATTACTGAATTGTGTTATAAAAATACTATTTTTCAGTTTTGAGGTTTGACCATTTCAGATTGAAATATATAATTATGGAGACTGGACAATTTTTCATAATAGTGACATTTTTTCCTAAACGTTTAGTTCTTTTATCTCCTACAAGATGATACATTATACTAAAATAGCATTATAAAAAGAAGCTAATGGTCTCAACCACTCAGAACCACCAAAAATATGAATTTCTCCGGGAAAACGTTTTTTTAATAAAAGTGATAGCTTTTTTTCATATATCCTAAGTATAACAAGTTTAAAAAAAAAATTTTTGGAGCGGATTTTCTAGAAAATCGCGAAGATTGAAAACCTTATTCTGTGAAATCGTACAAGTTTATACGTCACCAATTCAGTTACCAATTTTGGTAATTATTTGATATATTCAGTTCAGATGCAGGACCGATCAAGGGAATGGTGGGTCAAAACTCCAGGCCAGAGGCAGGCGAAAACGTTTATTCATAGCCACTCGCCCAAGCACGCGGAATAACTCCAATTAGCCCGGGTGGCCATAAGGATAGCAGTTGGCGTTCTCATTGGCCATTGTAGATTAAATAAGCACATGCACCGCATGGGCCTGGCAACGGATAGCCTATGTAGGTTTTGTCAGGAAGAGGAAGACGGTACTGCATGTGGTATGTCAGTGCGAGAGGCTGGTCTGGCTAAGGTACCGCCTCTTTGGTAAAGAGAAGCTGGTGCCAACAAGCCTCAGCCAGGGCCCTCTCTCGGACCTATTAAGTCTTTTAAGGCAAGCAGGACTCGAGAGGGTGCTCTGATGGCAGGTGCTCTGATTGACCACCTGGGAGCCCCCCCCCAATTCCACAGTCCGGTTAAGGACAGGATAGGGGGAGGGTCTCCAACTCGGGGGGTGCCACAATAGATCCTTGGGGTGTCGCGGTGGCGTAGGCTGAAGAGCCAATTCCCCCGTTAGAATGTATCTATCTATCTCTTCAGTTCTCCTTTGAATTATATAATTAAAAGAACCATTATGGTATTGTGAAATAGCAGCTTGAAGAGGAAAGCTCGATGACATCGCGCCTCCCAGATTCTTTAGTCAATTTTCCTAGAAAAAGGTTTCAAAACTAAATGTTAGGCCTATTTATGTTTAGATTGTATGTGAGGTTCAGAGAGCACGACACGATTATTAGAATTTTCAGATTTGAAGAAAATATTATATCAGTTTTGTTATAACTGCTCTATATAAGTGAAAAATCGAGTGACGGCTTCACACCAGCTCATTTTTTCCCCCCAATGTAAAGTTTGTGACGAATTTAGAATAATTTACATCCTATATAATTTTTTGCTAGAACTTTGAGAAAGAAAAATAATAGATAATGGAATATTTATCGTTTGGAAAAATGCTTGGTTATAAAGTCAAATTTCCTCAAGGAAATTATTACAATCAGTTAATCCTCAACTAAATAGGTTATATTTTTTTTGGGGGGGGCGGCATCAAAAGTCATTAGCGCCCCTCTGTTAGTTTCCATTCTCGAGTCGGTCCGCACGAGCCGGGATGGCACATATTCCTCTCTAGTGGCATCCAAATCAATGCCTTGTCTAGCAAGGCATGGAAGAGCCTAAGGTAATTGAACATAATACTACACATTCCCTCTTACTTCATCAATCGTCTCGACGATGGGGAGTGTCGATCTTTTGTTGTGCCATCCCTTTTTTTAAATAAATCTTATTTTATAAGCTATATTAAATAATTGAATGAATGAATGAATGAATATTTGCTTTATTATAAAAAATACCTATAAACTTACAAAACTTTACAGATACAACATAAAGCATACAGCAATGGCTGAATACAGAGCCGTCTGCCAGGATTTTGGTGTGGTAATTATAAATATAAAAGAAAAAAAAAATAATAATAATAATAAGAACAAAATAAAAGAAAAATAAATTAAATTATATTTTCCATTTTTGCTTTCCTTTATTCCAATGCATGCTTTGCATAATTATACATTGGTTTTATATTTTCCCCTATCAATAAAGCAACTAGTTCTCCTTTTGAGATTACGTCCTTTCCTAAGTACCTTCTTCTAATAGATCCTAATATAGGACATATTGCCATAAAATGAAGGGTGTCCTCTATCTCATTTCTATTACAGAGGGAGCAGATATGAATCCTATCAGAATCCCAAGCATTATAATTTAAATTTAGTAAGTCCCCCCCTTATTTTAAAGACTATTCTTATAACGTCTGCATTATTTACATCATTGATGTAGGGATACTTTACTGGCAGTAGTTCTTTGTATAATAGGTGGTACTGAGCCGCCTGCACTTTTAATAAAAATTCGCTAGTCGCGTTGCCTTCATAGTTTCTAAAAGTTTCTCTATCTGTTTAATGCAATTTTCTAGAGAACTAAAGGGACTCTCTATGGTACAGCTAAACTTATTAGCTAAATCAAGCCATTCCTTAAACCAAGAGAGCTTCCTTTGTGCCATTAAAGTACCCACTACCTTTGGCAATAGAGGCTATTCGCTTGCTGTAAACTATTTTATTTCAGGTTTGCAGTACTTTTAATTCCTGCACACCCTTAAGTAAACTAATCCTATTGTTAATCTAAAGCTAATGGGGGTGAAATACTTTTATAAAATTTCTTTTAACCCCGAAGTACAGAGGTTATTATTCAATAAATAACATTCTTCAACGGCAGGTGTTTCATAAAAATATTTTAGCAAAAATGTTGCACTATTATTAACATGAAATATAATTTCGAGTTCAATACTAAAATGCAATCAAAAATCTAATAACCTTATTTTCTCCATCTGTTATTTATTTATTATATTTCTGGAATTATCAGCAAATGCTATCATTGATATCTGAGATCCGTGTGAAAGACGGATATACTGTTGACAATTGGTTGTGTTTATCAACAAATACACCTTTCTCAGGTGATTGTGAAGAATAACTATAGCTTAGCGTTTCATGAGTGCAATGGTCAGGGTTTTGTTTACATTAGGAGGCACGAACTTATACAGCACGTACATATAGATACAGAATCCCTTCTTCTTACAAATTAGATTTATCTCGTCATGGCATGAATGTTAATGATGTAACAGTGCTTTTTATCTGACAAGAAATGTTAAGGGGAAAAAAATATTTCATATTCAGAATTCTAATATTTACTTTTTTCCAGTTAGCCGCGTACAATAAAAATATATGAATAAAGATTTAGTTTAAAAGAAGAAATTACTAACTATTAAAAGAATACAAATTGTAATCTTAATAAATATCCCAACTTTATTTTTATTTTACATAGCCTTATCAGTTTTAAATAGTTCAAAACTCTTGGGGGGAGGGGATCACTTAATGTGATTCCTACCAGATAAGTGATTTGCTACCAGGAATCTAATGCTAATGTTAAGGTGGACATAATATTTTCACGGATAATCAATGGGGATTATTATTTTTCTTTTCCCTGACTTTAATTATCTAATTAAACCCTAAAATATTTGCACTTTATCTAATAAAGAATTAGTGGAAATCAGGTGAGAAGAATTAGATGCAGCTGTTGTTCTATTTATAACGTTATTGGGGCTCTTTTTGGTGTTGGGCAGATGAGTTGGGAAGAGCTGTTCAATTCGCAAGACAAGCAGAGAACCCTGTCTAAATATTTTAAAGTTAATATGATCTTTAGAAAATCCTTTTATGCTTTGTATTCTAAATTAACTAAAGATGTAATCAATTTGTTTTTTTAATAAAATTAAAAATTAATTTAAAAGCTTTATTTTACTAGATTTTCTGAAATTATTTTTATTCATATAAAACATATCAAGTTCGTTCCAAAGTTTTATACAGTACCATAGTTACCTTCTTTTAAACAAGCAAAAAATTAGTTAGCCGGGGCCAAAGAAGAACCTTTTTATTTTTACAAGTTACGGGAGACCCATGCATAAAACAGAGCTGTATTTCAAACTACTGTAATAACCAAAAGAAACCATTGTATTGATCGGATTCTATCATATGCGCCATATATTTTACTTCCTTCTCTGATATTTGATATGCCAATTACTAGAGATGAAACAGAGACAACTTAATTTGATTG